>JAOWBW010000593.1:99442-136353 GCA_026119855.1 Campanula takesimana
ATGCAACAAATATGCCAGCTGGGCTCCAATTAAATGCTAAGTAATAATAATTTAGCATGAATGAACAACTTAAGGTTCCAAAGTAGGGAACCATTCCAATTAGTCACCAAGAAAGTGAAATGAACCAACGATACACAATTAACGTGTTGCAACAATCTTAACAATGATAACGCAATTCCCATATCACATTTGACCACAAAAGGGTTCAGTTAAATCGAGCACTCTACCAAATTTACTCACTCATCACGAAGAGCTTAAGGAGAGCTTTGAAACGATAATTTACACGCCTAAAACAGAGTTCGTAAGAACAAAATATGACTCGCGAAAGTAGGACCAAAAAGGGGAATAAATTGCATAACAGGGGAGGGGGTGCGCGCGCCTCCTATGGGAGGGATGCGCGCGCCTCCTAGATCAGTTGGGAAATCGAGTTGGGAGAAGGAGAGGGGTGCGCGCGCCTCCTAAGGGAGGGATGCCGCGCCTCCAAGGACAGAAACATTTTTGATCAAGAAGGACATAAGGGTGCGCGCGCCTCCTAAGGGAGGGATGCGCGCGCCTCCTTGCCCGGAAGGGCAAATTCCGGCCAAAATTCTGGGTTTCCACCATTTTCAAACCAAAACTCAAACCAACCCAAATCTTTCACCATTTCACAAATACTTGGAACCAAGGCTAGCAATCTACACAACTATGAACCAAAACAACTTATAGACTTGTAATGGGGCTAAATAACACAATCTAGAAACCCAACACAAGAATCAAATACCAAATTTCCCAAAAATATGAATAAATGCCAATCACTCCCAAATCAACCCAAGATGCAATAAATGGCATCCAAAACATCAAATAAACATGGAGTAGCATTTCTAGCATAAAATAGGGGGAAAAGTAACTTATCCGGATTTCTCAAAGTTGCCGGAATTCAATTATTTTTGGCTTCCTACGATCCTATCGACGATCTAAACACATTTCACGTTTTAAGAAATGAATAATAATGGGAGGAAGAAGGAGTAAATGAAGAGAGAAGAACAAGAAATGTTTACCTTTCACAAATGGAGAGAGAGAGAGAGAAAAATGCTGGGAATGGGAGGGAGTAGGGTGAGGGAGATGGAGTGTAAGAGGGAGAAGAGAGGGAGTAGGGGAATTATTTTTAAAAGGTTACACCTAGGCCCCTCCCTTTCTACTAACACGATACTACACTCCCAACTAACAATTAAGGCTCAAATAAAATGCTTAAGCATAAATATTCTAACACATAAATTGCACACATAATATTTTAAATAAATAATAATTTAAATAAATAAATAAGCAAATAATTAAATAAAAAATCATTTAATTACTATAAAATAGAGCCTATATTTCGGGTCGTGACACTAGCTCCTTTTGTGAGTATTCTAGCTACACGTTTTGGAGCATGACTTTGTGGCATGGCTCCCGCCCTTTGAAGCACGTTACTTTGTTATTGGTTCCGGTACCGGGGGTTTTCTCTTCAAGCTTTCATGCTACTATGAAGATGTGGATTGTTGATTATTGAAGCTGCACAGCGCGACCTTTATTTGGTTCTTTCAGTTGGGAAACCTTGGCTAATATCCTTTGTTACTTGTTTATTTCCGCTGCTATCTGTTAATTGATAAATGCTATGTGCTAAGTGATATTTATTATTGTTATTGCTTTATTGCATCATAGCATGTCATGTAGTTGCATTAGTAACTTATTGAGATTTATCTCACCCCCTTTCTTTTATCTTTGTTTTTACTTAACCCCCCCCAGGAGGAAAGGATTAGACTCGCTGATCACGAGGAGGACGTCGCGGGGTTGAGCTTTTGGGGCGAGTTGTTATTGGTGGGTTTACATTACATAAATGTGTAACTTTTTTGGGAATAGTTGTACCAAACTTGACGTCATTAGAATTTGTATATTTTATTATTTTGGGTGTAAGCTTATGGAGCTTACACTAGTTTATTTTTGTTGTTCAGGTTGGAATTCAAAACTTCGTGTTATCATCTTTTGGTATAAAAGGAAATTTTTATCTTCATTATTTTAGAGTTTATTGTTTAAGTCGACGTCCAGCTCGCGTACTCCGGGCGCGGGTCGGGGTCGCGACAACCACTCACCAAAATGTGCATACCACTCATGCTTCCCTTGTCCCGCCGGGCGGTTTTCACCATGTACCAGCCAGGGTTCAACTTGTATGACACAATCGCAAAATAGCCGAGCACCCTTAGCTCCAGCTACATTGGCCTGCCACCTCCGGCTTTGCCACCACCTCTCGAGAAGTGCCTTACCCACTTTACCACCCAATGGCCAAACCTCTGAGGCTATCCCACCATATATCCCAACAAGTAACCCGGAACCAGGGTATGTCTACACCCATTTGCCGCCTCAAAATCCTCCTCCGATGGTCCCATCCACCACTTCACCTCCCACCACAATGCCAGTAACGAGCCAAACTTTGGGATCAATCAAATCAAGCCCACATGTGGATCCGCAGATGGGGTGGTTGGTAGAGAAGTTGAAACAAATGGGAAGAAAGATTTAAGGGGATAAACAAAAAGAAATTCTCCTTGGGGATCACCGACCCCAACAAGATTGTTCCTCTGCCTCACATTTTAAAATGCCAGAGATAGATAAATTTGATGGGACTGCCTGTCCCCATTCTCATCTTCAATGCTTATACTTTAGCCATGAGAGCAAATGGGGTGTACCATACAGCAAATGGCCTATCACTTCCAACTGTCCTTGAGAGGAAACGCCCTAAAGTGGTTTATTTCACTTGAAATATGAATCCAAGCAACGTGGGATGCAATCAAGGAGCATTCCTCAACAAATATCTGTCAAACCTAGAATAGGAAACTAATCGGGTTGATCTGCAAAGCACCCTGCAAAAGGGAGATGAACCAATAGGAGAGTTCTATAAGAGGTGGAATTATAAACTTGGGGAGATTTCCAAACCCACCCACAGAAGAGGAATAATTGGACATTTTCCAATCATGTTTGAAACCTAAGCTGCGGGCCTTGATCAATCATCACTTTTACCCCAACCTTTGGGCAATGGTCACTGCCGGGTCCAAATTTGAGAAGGCCTTAATGAGCAATCCTCTACTCAGCCAGCCAGTGGAAACTCCTACAGATATCGTCCCCTGACAGCCGGTAAAGGGAGGAAGCTGTGGGAACGGTAAACAATATCCAAGGGGAGGATCCGAGACAACCTCCATAAAGGGCCGGGAAATTGGAAAGGCACCCGTATGTTAGATTTGAGGACTTTGGATGCCCTTGGGTAAGGTGTTTGAAGGGTTAGTTAAACAAGGCCTTGCAAAACCCTGGTTAAATTCTAACCCAGAAACCCCGAGAGGTACCGTGACGAGAGCAAGAGGTGTGCATTCCACAGCTACCATGGGCATGATACCGATGATTGCCCCACTGTAAAGCGTATCATCCTAGATTTGATTGCCAAAGGGAAGCTCGAGCACCCCCAAGGCCGAACGTGATCAATAATCCGTTCCCCAATAACCAAAAGCATTAATATGACTGAATTTGGGCAGTCGATGTGAATATGATTGAGTTCGAGGAGCCGACACCGATGAACCTTTTGGAGTTCAATGTCCCGATGACTGAGATTGGGGAAGAATGGAAGGAAACCCTATGGGCATGTGTGCAGGAGGGAAACATGAAGTGCCCATCTGACTCCATGATTGCCAATGTGATGAGTGCGAGGATCCCCCACCAAAATACCTATGAGTTGATCGTAATAACACTCACCGAGCATGAGCTAACGTTCAAAGAGTGCATGGAGGAAATGGAAAAGTCCATTAAGAACACGTTGGACAGCGAGAGCCAAGGCTCAAATGGGGTTTGTCCTCCGCCCGATGATTGCTTCCATGTCATTGAAGCATGTAGTTCATCCACCGGCAAAAGGGCAATTAAGCGGGTGGGTCACCCTAATGGAAAAAAGGAGTCCGAAATTGCAAAGACCCCGGAAATCACCAACTATGAAGGGTAACTCGCCCAAATGAAAGGATCCATTCGCTCTAGGCCCCGTAAGGAGCTCCGAATCCTGTGTGAAAGTGATAATGATGAGGTATCTTCAAATATGCCTCCCCGTGTTCCTTCCCCGAGATTGGAAGAAGAAGGCTTTCCGGCTATGGATGACTTCTTAGCTTTGCCACCGTTGTCTCCACCACCACCGCTGGTTGATGGGTCTGTATTCCTGGATTACTATTGTTGCATGCTTACTTTGGAAAAACTCCGTGAAACCGTAGGAGTTGGGAAAACCAAAGCCACCACCCTATCTCTCTAGAAAAGGTTCGTGAGTCGGCATACGCCCCGAAAGGAATGGTCATGGTGAATGAGTTAAGAAAGGAAGCGTGTCCATATGGTACCCAGAACCCCCGTCACTCGGGAAAGGGGCAGAAGAGGTTGACAACCCTTTGGAAGTGAGTGTACTGACTCGATCTGGGCAAGTGCACACGGAGAACCCTAAGAAACCTCCGCCATTGGAACACCGAATGCCTCCCCATCTTGCTAGTGAGGCAAAAGCCCTAGATTCCGGAGAAGAGGATCCTGTCTTAACCCAACTCAAGAGGACACAAGCTAATATATCTTTGTGGTCCCTCCTGACTTCCTCCTACCCTCTGTTAGTACCCGACCTGAAAATGAGTTTATTAGGACTTTCCCAAAAATACAAGGACTTTATAAGAATTAGAAACCTTGCAAAGACTTGTCCCGGATTCCCAAAATATCTCATTTATGGCAAAATCTATCAAATTAGGTAGCAAATAGTTTCCTTAAAACCATGCAGAAACCCTAGCTTAAGAATCAAGTCAGCCTGCAGACTTGGCCACGCGGCCAACCTTGCTCCGCATTGATCTTGGCCACGCGGCCACTACTATTGTCACCGGCTTCAACCATGGCCAGGCGGCCAACCTTGCGCTGGATGATCTGGACCATCAGATCCTCCCCTCAGTTTACTATATAAATCAATCCCATGCTATTGGTTTAGAGATCCGAATTTGAGAGTTCTTAAACACAATTTTGCTCTCTAATTAGCATTCAAACCTCCAAGAAGATCAAGGTTTATTTCTTGCCAACATAGGTAAGTTTTCTAACTTATTTCTTCACGTTCTTGCATTATTTCTAATGTAGATCTTTAATATTCATGTTCTTGCATGTTTATTCATAGTTTTCTTCATATGCTTCGCATGTTTATTCATATGTTCATATATGTTCTTCATATGTTCATCGTGTTCATAGATTAAAACCTTATTTATGCTATATTTAGGGTTGCGATCTTCATGTTTGCATGTTATTTCATAGCCGATGATGATCGAGGGTTCATCAACCCGAGGATGATCTAGGAACTACTTCTAAACCCTAATCTTTAGGTAATTCCCCCCTCATTATGCATGATCCCGATTCTTCTGCCTATTCTAAATTCTCTCGAACTACGCTGACCTGAGCTTCTCACATTGAGAGGAACGTAGGCAATCTTCGGATCCGGTCTCAAACACTAACATATTACTAACACATTCATCATGATAGAAAGACCGATCATTCGGGTAATAGGAGTGATAACGTCCAATATTCTTCTCTTGTTGTAATTTGACCCCCGAACCCATTAACATGCTTTTTCTCAATGTTTTGGCTATAACTAAAACGGCGTGGCGACTCTCATAATTTTAATGTTGCTATGAATATTCCCAATTTCAAACACACGTATTCACAGTGGCGACTCTGCTGGGGACTGCTTTGAAACTTTTTCAAACTTAGTGGGTCTAACTTTCGTCACATCATGATGCTTGCCATGTTTACACATGCACACACTTGCCATGTTTACACATGCACACACCTGCCATGTTTACACATGCACACACCTGCCATGTTTACACATGCACACACCTGCCATGTTTACACATGCACACTTGCCATGTTTACACATGCACACACCTGCCATGTTTACACATGCACACACTTGCCATGTTTATACATGCACACACCTGTCATGTTTACACATGCACACACATGCCATGTTTACACATGCACACACCTGCCATGTTTACATATGCACAAACCTGCCATGTTTACACATGCACACTTGCCATGTTCACACATGCACACACTTTCCATGTTTACACATGCACACACCTGCCATGTTTACACATGCACACTTGCCATGTTTACACATGCACACACCTGCCATGTTTACACATGCACACACCTGCCATGCTTACACATGCACACTTTCCATGTTTACACATACACCTCGCACTTTGCCATGTTTACACATGCACCTCACACTTTGCCATGTTTGCACATGCACCTCACACTTTGCCATGTTTGCACATGCACCTTGTATTTTTGCCATGTTAATATGTGTACCTTGTATTTTTTCAATACATGTATTTTTTGTACTTTCCCTATAGTACTAGGTCAAACAAAACTCTGCTATGCTCCCTTGTACATTATTTTCCTTCTCTTGGATTGCATTGCATAGCATCATTCAAACATTCAAAACTTCTCTCTTTTCTCCTTAAAAAGAATTAGTTTCTTGCCACACACTACCACTAGTCCGTGTCAGCACTGCACATGTCCCTACTACCCGGAGTTTTCGATGTGCGGGAATTTGTGCGCTACTGCCGCCCCCTTTTCGAGTCACTCGTCTACTCCACTCACCGTGTACGTTCCGCGAGCGGTGGGAACCTTTAACCTAACCCGTGTCAACCCACACATAGAGATTAGGACACTCCTCGGATCACCCATTTAGGATGTAAAAAAAATGCAAAAACTTTTCGTAAAATAAAATGTGCATTGCATCTAGGCGACCTCTAAGGTCCATCGCTCATCCGTTGGGCCATCATTGCGATCCACTTGGGTCTACCCTTCACCTTCGACCGCCTAGGTCAACCCTCTGAACCTTTGACCTCCTAGGTCAACCTTTGACCCCCTAGGTCAACCTTATCAACCTTTGACCGCCTAGGTCAACTTTATCTACCTTTGACCCCCTAGGTCAACCTTTGACCCCCTAGGTCAACCCTTACCAACTTTTGACCTCCTAGGTCAACCTTATCCGCCTTTGACCCCTTAGGTCAACCTTTGACCTCCTAGGTCAACCTTTGACCGCCTAGGTCAACCTTCTCAACCTCTGGCCCCCTAGGTCAACCTTTGACCGCCTAGGTCAACCCTCTGAACCTTTGACCTCCTAGGTCAACCTTTGACCCCTAGGTCAACCTTCTCCGCTCTTGACCCCCTTAGGTCAACCTTTGACCCCTAGGTCAACCTTCTCCGCTCTTGACCCCCTTAGGTCAACCTTTGACCCCTTAGGTCAATCTTATCCATTTAGGTCAACCTTTGACCGCCTAAGTCAACCTTCTCAACCTTTGACCCCCTAGGTCAACCTTTGACCACCTAGGTCAACCCTCTGAACCTTTGACCTCCTAGGTCAACCTTTGACCCCCTAGGTCAACCTTATTAACCTTTGACCGCCTAGGTCAACTTTATCTACCTTTGACCCCTAGGTCAACCTTTGACCCCCTAGGTCAACCCTTACCAACTTTTGACCTCCTAGGTCAACCTTATCCGCCTTTGACCCCTTAGGTCAACCTTTGACCTCCTAGGTCAACCTTTGACCTCCTAGGTCAACCTTCTCAACCTCTGGCCCCCTAGGTCAACCTTTGACCGCCTAGGCCAACCCTCTGAACCTTTGACCTCCTAGGTCAACCTTTGACCCCCTAGGTCAACTTTCTCCGCTCTTGACCCCCTTAGGTCAACCTTTGACCCCTAGGTCAACCTTCTCCGCTCTTGACCCCCTTAGGTCAACCTTTGACCCTTAGGTCAATCTTATCCGTTTAAGTCAACCTTCGACCCCTAGGTCAACCTCATTTGTCTTTTAACCTCTTAGGTCAACCTTTGACCCCCTAGGTCAACTTTCTCCGCTCTTGACCCCTTAGGTCAACCTTCGACCTCTTAGGTCAACCTTTGACCCCATAGGTCAACCTTATCCGCCTTTGACCTCTTAGGTCTACCCTTGACCTCCTAGGTCAACCTTATCACCCTCGACCTCTTAGGTCACCCCTCGACCTCTTAGGTCAACCCTTGACCGCCTAGGTCAACTTTATCCGCCTCCGACCTCTTAGGTCAACCCTTGACCTCCTAGGTCAACCTTATCTACCTTTGACCTCCTAGGTCAACCTTTAACCGCCTAGGTCAACCTTACCACCCTTTGACCTCTTAGGCCAACCTTTGACCCCCTAGGTCAATCTTATCCGTTTAAGTCAAACCTTTGACCCCCTAGGTCAATCTTATCCGTTTAAGTCAAACCTTTGACCCCCTAGGTCAACCTTACCAACCTTTGACCTCTTAGGTCTACCCTTGACCCCCTAGGTCAACTTTATCAACCTCCGACCTCTTAGGTCAACCCTTGACCTCCTAGGTCAACCTTATCACCTTCGACCTCTTAGGTCACCCCTCGACCTCTTAGGTCAACCTTTGACCCCTTAGGTCAACCTCAACCGCCTTGGACCTCTTAGGTCAACCTTTGACCCCATAGGTCATTCTCATCTGCCTTTGACCCCATAGGTCAAACCTTGGACCCCTTAGGTCAACTTTATCACCCCTCGATCTCTTAGGTCAACCTTTGACCACTTAGGTCAACCTTATCTGCCTTTGACCTTTGAGGTCAACCTTTGACTCCCTAAGTCAACCCAATCACCTTTCGACTTCTTAAGTCAACCTTTAACCCTTAGGTCAACCTTATCCGCTATTGACCCCTTAGGTCAATCTTTGGTCCCATAGGTGAACCCAATTACCTTTGACCTTAACCCGCTTAGGTCAAACCGTCATCCTGACCCACCTAGGTCATTATTTGACCCACCGTTGTCCATACCAACCTAGGTCAACCCATCTCGACCCGTTTAGGTCCACACACCATCCTCGACCCATCTAGGTCAACTCGTCCGTCTTAGGTTAAAACTACCCCTTTACTTTTGACCCATCTAGGTCAATCCTTGGCCCGCTTAAGTCGACTTGCCCGTCTTGAATCTATCTACCGACCTCCCTAGGTCAACCAACCCGAATAGGTCAGCCTACCCATGTTTAACCCGTATAGGTCAAACATTTAGGTCAACCAACTCACATTCGACCCGCTTAGGTCAAACCATGTTTATCCCACTTAGATCATCCCATAGGCAACCCGCTACAACCCGCTATCTTGATTCATTCACCATATAGGTCAATCCAACCCTTCTCATTGAGGTCGACCTATCCATTACCCATCTAGGTCAACCCACCATTATCGTCGCATTCTAGCTTGAACCACTTCTTGTCTGAAACCTTAGGTCAATCCTTAGGTCAAATTTAGGTCAAACCATAAGTCAAACCATACCCGACTCAATCAAAACCAACTCCTATAGGTCTTCCTCACCCATGCTTGACTAAGGACCGAGTCATCTCCTGCTTTTGACCTCAAGATCGCTCTTTATCTTAAAAAGACTCTATCAAATTGACACCTATGGTCACCTCTCACGTCTTTTTAAAAAAGTCTAACTTGATTCGAACTACGGCGACCTGAGCCTCTTATTGTGTGGGACCTCTCCTTCATGATAAGGGGAACGTAGGCAACTTTGGCCCGGTCAAACTTTCAATTTTTTACCAAAATGCATTTCAAAAATGTGGAGACCGACTCTTTTCCAAAGAATGATTTTTATAACGATGCCTTATCATTAAATACGAATCTAATTCTTTCATGACATAGAGTTCTGCATCATGTCGGTTGCAAGGAACATCGAAGTTGCAACTGAAGCTGCTACCCAAGATCCCGAGACAATCCTCTACACCGGTACTGCTCTCAGTAAGCAAGCATCCCACTTCGAAGCCATCCTCGATGAACAAGCAATCCACTTTAAGGCCATTCTCAACGAGCAAGAAACACACTTTCAGAAGGAGATGCATAAGACCCTAAGAGATATCGAGAGACGCCATTTGTCTGACATTCGTGGCGTTTATGATTACCTCAGTCGAGTTCTCCCTCTTGCTCAATGTCAACACCCGTACGCTCCTCAAATGTACGGGCCGCCACAGACTGTCCCCGTCGGGATGCCTCCTATGACTACTCATCAACAAGGGGTGCCGGTACCTAAATCACCCTCAAAGACAGTTCGAGAAAGGAAGGACGAGCGCGAATTCGACGACTTGGGCAAACTCTTCAAAAGTCTAGTTCAAGCCGGCAAGTTGTCTCCTTTGTTCAATTATGAACCAAGTAAGGTGAAGCAAGGCTTGGATCCCTCCAAACACTGCCAATACCACCAGTACATTGGGCATGACACCGAAGATTGCCTCCAATTGAAGAGAAAGATTCAAAGCCTCATTAACAGCGGAGTCATCACCCGCTAACGGAATACATGGGCATGGGCAAAAGAGGAAATTGGGGCTACCTCCTTTAAATAAAAGAAAAGAAAAGGGTCATTCAGTCTTCGTAGGTTCTAGAGTGTCTTTAGTCAAAAGTCCACCTTGGACGATTTTTGTTTCTTTAAGTAAAAGTCCACCCCGGACTAGTCAGTTTAAATCTTTTAGTTCCAATAAAAGGGTCTTTATTTCTTTTCTTTTCTCTCTAGACTTGAGATATAAGCTTGCATATATCAATTTCATGAAAATTGTCTTATTCACCATTTTCGCTTGATTGCTATATCTTTATATGATGAATTAATCTTAATCTTACTCATTAATGACGACTCATTAAAAGGTAAATGGACCCACAAACCATTCACATAACTAAGTAAACGATTAATCTCAAAATAACAAATGCTTCGATCAATTGGGATGAACGAATCACTTTCCCTTCTCTCTACATTCTACCCCCATACACTCTCTCTATACACTCACCATTTGTACACACTTCATGTACACTCTCTATATACACCTTCTCCCATACACTATCCTCATACGCCTCTCATCCCACCATTAGACCCTTTTTATAAGGTCGTGACAAAGAAATGGACTGCGGTTGCTCATCATCAAATAGACATCCATGCTGCCACAATTTAAAGGATTGGTTTGTTCCCATCATGAGTACTACATGCCGTTACACTGGGGCTGTCCGTATTCCATCGCAAATATAAGACAAGTGCACGAAGTCATTCATTGGTGCACGTGATAATCCAATGGAGCTCTACCGGTGAAAATCAAGGGTCTAGGACGCCCGCCGCCAGCAAAAGGCCGCTTGAACTATAAGGAAGCTACCTCGCAATCGAGAAAGGCGAAAGCAAACTAGGGGCTTGTCTCGCCCAATGTTTCATGTACAAATATAAAAAAATAAAAAATAAAAAAATATATATATATATATATATATATATGGCTCGCTAGGTTGAAACCCAAAAGGGCGGCCTAGGCAAAAGTTAGAGCATTGCACAAAAAGAAGCCCGCTAGGTTGAAAACCCGAAAGGGCGGCCTAGGCAAAAAAAAAAAAAAAAAAAAAAAAGGGTGTGCACAAAGAGATAAAATAAAAAATAAAAATAAAAATAAAATAAAGAAAAATAGAAGGGGCTATCACCATGGAAAAGTAAAAGTCCCATTTTCTTTTCACCTCAAATGTTCTATTTTCCTTTCTTTCCTTACAAAGTAGATAAACGGCAGCAACCCATGACAACTACGATGGAGCAATCCACTGCAACAACTACAAAGGAGTAATCTACCGCAATGAGCTACACAGAGCAACTCACCTCAAATGAACCTCACACCCCTAAACTCAAAACCCAACTTCATCGTCAACCGGGCAACCACTCAAAGCCAAACATAACCTACCTTGGGCCAACTTTCTTTCTTTTCTTTCCTCCCACACATACCCACTGAAACCCGACACCATCGTCAAGCGGGTCATCCCCGAACTACGCGGACCTGAGCTCCTCACCTTGAGGAGAACGTAGGCAACCTCCCGGTTCGGTCCAAAATATACACAACCCACCTCGAGCCAATTTTCTTTCTCTTCTCTCTTCCCCCATATTTCTACTCCTGACTTCTTCACTCACAATTGATCAAAACATTTATTAATTTGAGGCTAGTTGTTTACCAATTAACCATAACTCATTAACTAATCAACGAGGTCCATTCTCGAGCAATCAAATGAGAATCTTGAATAAAACAATTTTCAAATGTGTCGACAAGTCTTCCGTTCTACAATCTAGGAAAGAGCTAAACACTTACTTTCTGTCAAAGCAGGGGCTTCCTCCCTTTTGTACATATATACCCTCAGCTGCTCAAAGAGTCAAAATGTGAGTACTATCTCTCTCTCTCTCTCTTACTCTCCCCAAAATGCCCCCGCATGTTTTCAAACAATTCTTTTTTCCTTTTTTGAGTCGACTGAATGATTTCAAAAAGAAAAAAAAAAAAAAAAAAAAAAATATTGACGCAAAAGAGATGCCCGCTAGATTGAAAACCCGCAAGGGCGGTCTAGGCAGAAAAAAGGGTGCGTCTTAAAGGAGGTAGGATACCCCGCTCTACACCCTTATCGAACTGGGGCTTCCCCAACAGAAAGGGTCGACTATGTGGTTTCCCAGAGAATACCGAGGCGTCAACAAGGATACACTTAGAAGAAGGGCACCCCTCATCGTCAAACTCGGCACGCGACGACCTATTTGGATTGATTAGAATCATAATTAATTATAAGGCATCTGTATAAGATCATAACACTTTCATAAAGTTTTCTCCTCCCCGACACTTTGTTTATAAACCCGCACGCTCGGTCTCCACAAAATTGTAAAAACATCCTCGATCCATCTGAGACCCATCTCCGTGATTCTTGAGTTGACTCGGTCCTTCACCCTATTTCCTACACAATAGGATACCCTTAGGTCCCAACCTACCTGGTTCAAAACCTTAGGTCCCAAGCCTACCCGGTCAGTCTTGCCTAAGTTACACCATAAACTCTCTAGGTCCCGAGCCTACCCGATCGGTCTTACCTAGGTCCCAAGCCTACCCGGTGAGTCTTACCTACGTTACATCATAACCTCTTCGCTCGACCTTCCACAAGTTCGTAGCATGACCCCTTCGGCCTCAAACCGGTTCTACCCAAAACTTCAGACCTTAAACCAGTTAACCAAAGCCAAATCCTTAGGGTGACCCATTAGGTCCCGAACCTACCGGTCCCGAGCCTACCCGATCTCCTAGACCTCAAACCTACCAACACATACTCGTCCTTACCCTGTCTAAGCCATAGCTCTCTTATCCTCCTCGGTCCAACTTGTAAGGTCCGCCCATAGTCTAACCTGTGGAGCGAGCCCTGAGGGCCCAAGACCATTCGAGTCTACCAAACACCTACCTTTTAGGTCTCT
This sequence comes from Campanula takesimana, assembly GCA_026119855.1. Lineage (NCBI taxonomy): Eukaryota > Viridiplantae > Streptophyta > Magnoliopsida > Asterales > Campanulaceae > Campanula > Campanula takesimana. The sequence continues at coordinate 112,753 of JAOWBW010000593.1, forward strand.
AGAATATCTGATCCATACCTTAGGCCTCAACCCCTAAACCTTTAGGTCACAAGACTTTCTGCCCTTTAGGTCTCTCACCTTACATCTCCACCCTTTGGACTCTGTAATTCCCAAGCCTACTTGGTCCGACTAAAAGCGACAACATCTACGTCTCCCGACTCCCGTCATGTCCAAGCCATGACCCTACCACTCTTAAACCTACCAAGTACCAACCTAGTGTCACCCATTAGCCTCAAAAGACTTCCTAGTCTGACCTTCAACCCCTTAAGGACTCTAACCTACTTAATCCAAGCCGAGTCCAAACCTCGCCACCTACAAGGTCCACCCTTGAACTCCATGGATCTCAAACATCGCTCCCCCAACGAGTCCAAATCTCAAACCTTGCTCAAGTACATAGGATCTCCTGCGCACCACGCCATACCATAGGGATCTCAATACCCATCAGGTTAAAACCCATGTCCTTAAACACCTTTGGTCCCATCCCTAACCTACCTTCGAAATTGCCAAACGAGCTTAGTCACACGCATGACCTCTAAGGCAAAATTAAGTCCTAAGCATAGCCAATCCGTTAGGCACACTATTGTACTCAAAGAAAAGTCTTGGACACTCGATCCATTTACCTAAAGCGCCAACATGGTCATATATCCAAAACCATTTCCCGCACTTATGGTTCGCACCTAGCCTAAACTTTCAAACGCTCTAGGATCCAAGCCCGACATGCGTATTAGGTACTAGGATCATCCAATCCCAATCCGTTGCTCCTTGGACAACCTCAAGCCTGCTTGGTCCTAACCCATAACGCGGTTTCTCTAGGACAAAAGACTTACCCGCTTGAAAGCCTTATGTCCCAACGCTACCCTGCCTAGCCTTCGATCTCCTAGATCTCACACCTACCATTCCATTAGGCCCCGGTCTCCTCAACACATGTCTGAGTCTTACCCTAGCTAAACCCTAGAACTTTAGCCTAGGTCTAATCTATCGAGCCTATCCAGCCACGAGGTATCAAGCTCATTTGCCCTAAACTGCAACACTCTTAGACCTCAAACTTGCTCGGTCTAAACCAAGACAAACCTTCAAATGCTTTCGGTCTCCAAACCCTAGCCTTAAACCTAGGTAAACACATTCTCTAAACCCTAGCCTCAACCCTAGGTAGTCACATCATTCTCTCTGAACCCTAGCCTCAAGCCTAGGTAATTACATCCTTCCTAAACCCTAGCCCCGAGCCAAGGTAGTTACATCCCTTCCAAACCCTACCTTAGAGCCTAGGTATTTACACCCTTCCTAAACCCTAGCCTTGATCCTAGGTAGTCACGTATCCTCTCTAAACCCTAGCCTCGAGCCTAGGTAGTCATATCATTCTCTCTGAACCCTAGCCTCAAGCCTAGGTAATTACATCCTTTCAAACCCTAGCCTAAAGCCTAGGAAGTTACATCCTTCTTAAACCCTAGCCTTGATCCTAGGTAGTCACACCCTTCCTAAACCCTAGCCTTGATCCTAGGTAGTCACATATCCTATCTAAACCTTATCCTTAAGCCTAGGAAACCACAACATCCCCTTTAACCCTAGCCCAAATTCTAGGGAATTTCCAAAGCCCCGTATGCAACATCATTTCCAAATTCCCGAAACCCTAGTCTCGAAACCTAGGAAATTTACAATCTCAATTCTCCGTTTTATTGAACCCTAGTCCAAAACCTAGGATATAATGCCCTGTCCAAAACTCAATCAACCCTAGCCTCAAGCCTAGGAAGCCGCATTCGCTCTAAACCCTAACGCGAGCCTAGGTAGTCGCATTCGCTCTAAACCCTAGCCTCGAGCCTAGGTAGTTGCATTCGTTCCAAACCCTAGCCTCAAGCTTAGGTAGTCGCACTCTCTCTAAACCCTAGCCTCGAGCCTAGGTAGTCGCATTCGCTCTAAACCCTAGCCTCGAGCCTAGGTAGTCGCACTCTTTCTAAAGCCCTAGTCTCAAGGCTAGGTAGAAATTATCCTCTTTAAACTCTATCATCAAGCCTAGGATTCAACATTCCCTTCAAACCCCAGTCCTATACCTAGGAAACTCCTTCACCTTAGTCTCAAAACGTAGGAAGTTTACAGTCCTTAGCCTTAAAATCTAGCCTAAAGCCTAGGTTACCATGAACCTTTCCAAGCCATAGTCACCAATCCCGGAAAATGGTGAACCCTAACATCAAGCTTAGTGGACCTTCCACAAAAGCAATCCCTCTTCACAATGGTCCATGGTCTCAAGCCTAGGAAGTCACAACCCTTTCAACTCCCAGCCTTGGGTCTAAAGCCAACGCCTTTGCAACCTCTGAACCTACCACAACTCCAAGCCCTAGCCGCGAAGCCTAGGATATTTCTAAACCCTAGTCCCAAACCTAGGAGAGTCATGGTCCTTAAACACCAGTTTCCAAACCCTTGTTCGAAACCCTAACATCTAGGAAGTTCCCAAACCTCAACCTCTCCAAACCCTAGCCCCAAACCTAAGAATCTGCATTCTCTCCAAACCCTAGTCTCAAGCCTAGGAAGCACCATCCCCTTTTACCCTAGCCCAAGTTCTAGGGAATTTCTAAAGCCCTGTGTGCAACATCCTTTCCAAATTCTTGAAACCCTAGTCTCGAAACCTAGGAAATTTATAATCTCAATCCCCCGCTAGTCTTATGCCTAGGATACAATAGCCTTTCCATATTCTCTCCGAACCCTAGCCTCGAGCCTAGGCAGTCGTATTCTCTCCAAACCCTAGCCCGTAAGCCTAGGAAACCCACATTGTATCCAAGACACAATCTCAAGTCTAAACAACCATAACATCTTTTTCACCCTTATCTAAGAGGCTACCCATCCCCTTTCCTTAGAAGCCTTAGGTCCTACCCTAAGCAACCAAGCAAAATGTCCCTTACCTAATACCTTCATCTTAATGGTTCGTAGCCTCATATTATGTATTCCTCCTAATTTAGGGTAAGCGGATCCCAAACATTACGCTTTCTGTGGTCGTCCTTTGCTCACCAAAGAGTCCTTTACCTTGGCGACTCCCCGAGAGTCCATCACCTTTGCGACTCCCCAAGAGTCCATCACTTTTGCGATTCCCTGAGAGTCTATCACCTTCATGACTCCTTGAAAGTTCATCCCATTTGCGACTCCATAACAATCCATCATCTTTGCCTCCACATGCAAAATTTCAGTTTTACCCCTGGTACATTTCCCTTTGTTCATTTTTAGGTGCCCTTAGCGCTATTTTGACTGATATTCGTTACCTTTGAATATGGAAAACCCCTTAAAACTTCCTAATATATGCTTAGGATTCGTATGGTTGTAGAGACTTCGGCGCCTCTATGACATACACATCCTAGATCGATCGTGATGGGCAGAAGCCTCGGCGTTTCTGTTTGCGAGAGATCCAGCATCTATTATTTTAGCACTTCCTAATATTTGCTTAGGATTCGTATGGTTGTAGAGACTTCGGCGCCTCTATGACATACGCATCCTAGATCGATCGCGATGGGCAGAAGCCTCGGCGTTTCTATTTGCGAGCGATCCAGCATCTATTTTAGGATTCGTATGATTGTAGAGACTTCGGCGCCTCTATGACATACGCATCCTAGATCGATCGTGATGGGCAAAAGCCTCGGCGTTTCTGTTTGCGAGCGATCCAGCATCTATTTAGGATTCGTATGATTGTAGAGACTTCGGCGCCTCTATGACATATGCATCCTAGATCAATCGTGGTTGACAGAAGCCTCGGCGTTTCTGTTCGCGAGAGATCCATCATCTATTACTTTAGCGCGATCGGTAGGAACCCCGGCGATCCTGATTGCGTTTACCATTCCATCTTGGGATTATTTAGACAACGTAGTCTTTAATTTTCCCAAATAACTTCATTTCCTAACGAATGTTCGTTCTTCATACAGGATAGTGCCCGTAGGTTTATTATCCCTAGCAGAAGTCCGATGGCTCCCAATTTCCCCATCAGATCTGAACTACGACCGGCTTGATTCCTCGGAGGATACGTAGGAAACCTAAAAAGGTTCAGCCACCCGACCGACGCGGTCATCTCTCATCCCCAGCAGGTGCATTTTCCCCAGCAGAAGACGTTGCTCCCCATAAGAGGACAAATCATTCCCAATTTCCCCATCAGATTTGAACTACGTTTGGCTTGATTCCCCCGCGGATACGTAGGTCGCCTGTCAAGGTCCAGCCGTTCCCTTACCTTTCATCTGTTTTGAAACTCATGTTTCAGACGGATCCTTCTTTTTATCGTCGACCCCACATTGCCTTGCAAGAAGCGTCGCCGAGGGGCTACTGTTAGTACCCGACCTGAAAATGAGTTTATTAGGACTTTCCCAAAAATACAAGGACTTTATAAGAATTAGAAACCTTGCAAAGACTTGTCCCGGATTCCCAAAATATCTCATTTATGGCAAAATCTATCAAATTAGGTAGCAAATAGTTTCCTTAAAACCATGCAGAAACCCTAGCTTAAGAATCAAGTCAGCCTGCAGACTTGGCCACGCGGCCAACCTTGCTCCGCATTGATCTTGGCCACGCGGCCACTATTGTCACCGGCTTCAACCATGGCCAGGCGGCCAACCTTGCGCTGGATGATCTGGACCATCAGATCCTCCCCTCAGTTTACTATATAAATCAATCCCATGCTATTGGTTTAGAGATCCGAATTTGAGAGTTCTTAAACACAATTTTGCTCTCTAATTAGCATTCAAACCTCCAAGAAGATCAAGGTTTATTCTTGCCAACATAGGTAAGTTTTCTAACTTATTTCTTCACGTTCTTGCATTATTTCTAATGTAGATCTTTAATATTCATGTTCTTGCATGTTTATTCATAGTTTCTTCATATGCTTCGCATGTTTATTCATATGTTCATATATGTTCTTCATATGTTCATCGTGTTCATAGATTAAAACCTTATTTATGCTATATTTAGGGTTGCGATCTTCATGTTTGCATGTTATTTCATAGCCGATGATGATCGAGGGTTCATCAACCCGAGGATGATCTAGGAACTACTTCTAAACCCTAATCTTTAGGTAATTCCCCCCTCATTATGCATGATCCCGATTCTTCTGCCTATTCTAAATTCTCTCGAACTACGCTGACCTGAGCTTCTCACATTGAGAGGAACGTAGGCAATCTTCGGATCCGGTCTCAAACACTAACATATTACTAACACATTCATCATGATAGAAAGACCGATCATTCGGGTAATAGGAGTGATAACGTCCAATATTCTTCTCTTGTTGTAATTTGACCCCCGAACCCATTAACATGCTTTTTCTCAATGTTTTGGCTATAACTAAAACGGCGTGGCGACTCTCATAATTTTAATGTTGCTATGAATATTCCCAATTTCAAACACACGTATTCACACCCTCACAAGCTCAAGTTGGAGGAATGCTTGGCCCAAACTATGGTACCTACCACGGATACCACCGAAAAGGCCGTGCAAATGATTGGGAGTGTTAAATATGGGAATGTCATCACATTCACGGACTTGGATTTGCCAAAATTTGGGGCTAACCACAATGAAGCCCTCTACATCACGGTGCAATTGGATGAGCGCCACCTCCCTCGGATTTTAGTTGATAATGGTTCCGCCATGAATGTCCTCCCCGCTAAGATGATGGATCTACTTGGTCTTAAGACCACCGACCTAAAGCCTTCCATGGTCATCGTTAAGGCTTATGATTCCACGGCCCGCTCAGTCCTAGGGGTGGCCACCTTGAAACTTTGGTTTGGAAAACAAATGATGCCAACTGACTTCCAAGTGCTTGACATCCCCATATCCTTCACCGCCCTATTGGGACGCCCATGACTCCATAAAGTCAACGGGGTAGCCTCCACCCTCTACCAATGCATGAAATATGTCTAAGAGGGTAATTTGACAACCATTTATGGGGACAGTGTGACTACAGAAGGAACCAACACCAATGGGATTCCCGTGTTAGAAATCAAACATGAGGAGAGCGGCATGGTTTTGACCGGCTTCACCGAGATACCATCCAAAACCCACATCTGTTGTGTAGATCTTACGCTTACCAAGGACATGATTCCCCCTGCAATGAAGATGATGTGTTTGATGCGCTACCTCCCGGGGCTTAGACTTGGAAAAAAACTCCAAGGGACCCACAAGATTGTTGAGATCAAAGAGAAAAAGACACTCCATGGCTTGGATACAAACCCACCCCCGAGGACCTTAGGATAGACAAGGAAATGGCTCGGAAAAGAAGCCCAGCCAGAGCTCAAGGGATTCCGTTTAAGGCTTCCAACCTCCGCCCTTACACTTTTGATATGAGCCGCTACTTTGTGAAAGAAGGGGTCCAAACCGAGGCCCCGGAGCCGAAGAAGCCAATGATGACCAATTGGGATAAGTTGCAAGAGGATCTCAAAAGATTCTGAGGGATGGTGGCTAACCCCGTAAGGAGGGCATTTTTGGATACACCCAAGATGACCAGTCCTACCGAGACCACTATTAGTCATGAATACACCTTTAAGGGAGTGCCCGAGATGGTAAGGGAATTTGAAACCTTGTCTATGGTGGAGGCTAGCCAAGAAAGGGGACCCGTTAGGGGTCAAAATGGTAGATGCAAGTTTGAGGAGGTAACTCCCAAGCACGCCACCAAGGAAGTCATGGACGACGAATGGAACGGTGTGGTAATGCAAGGAATGTTTGGGGAGGAGTTGGTCGTGCCTGAGCTGATCGGCCTCGAAAAGGAAATGATTGCTGTGATAGGAGATAGATCTCCTGGGACCTTTGACCCTCGTACCTTGGTAAGCCCGATGGACATGCCTCTGAAGAATTGGGTAACCTTCTCTGGACCGGTGGCGAGTAAGGAGGAAATGACCACGAAGCTTGGACTGGTTCCCCGTCCCCTAGAGTCAAATGTCATAGGGTCCAATGTAGTTGAGTCCCCTCAATCTCTTGTCTTTGAATTTGAGTCTTCCTCCTCCGAGGGCCTCACGCCTCACGCCCGAGGATTATGAACTTGTAGCTAATGTTGTATTCCTGTTTGCATTGAATGAAATGATAGACCTTTCCGAGTATCCTCTCATTGCCAACTTATTAGATGATAAATTAACTAATAATCTAAAAACGGTTAATGATGAATCACCTAATAATGCAGACACACTAAACGAACAAAACATTAAACAATCATCAAAGCAGGTTGTTAACCGAGAGGAAAACCGTGCCCAAGCTGCCGAAGTGGTTTTAGCTAAGGTGAATTTGGGGACTGAAAATGAGCCGAAAGAGACACTGATTGGTAGCTACTTCAAAGGAGCCAAAAGAGAAGCCTTGGTGCAGCTACTTAAGGAGTATGTAGATGTGTTTGCCTGGTCTTATAAGGATATGCCGGGGTTGGATTCTTCGATCATTGAACACAAGATCCCCGTGGATCCTGAGGTGAAACCCATCAAGCAAAAACTCCGATGAATCAAACCAGAATGGTCTTTACAAGTCAAAGAAGAGATTGAGAAGTTGCTCCGGGTCGGCTTCATAAGAGTGATAGAGTACCCCTCATGGCTCTCCAATATAGTAACAATCACAAAGGCCAACGGAAAGGTCCGATGCTGTGTCGACTTTAGGGATCTCAACAAGGCGAGTCCCAAAGATGATTTCCCCATCCCGAACATCGACATGCTTGTAGATACAACCTCTAGTTTTGAGGTCAAATCTTTCATGGACGGTTTTGCCGGGTATAACCAGATTATGATGGCTGAGGAGGACCAGGAAAAGACTACCTTCACCACCCCATGGGGGACCTTTTGCTACACCGTGATGCCTTTTGGGTTGCGAAATGCTGGGGCTACCTACCAAAGGGCCGCAACCGCACTCTTCCATGATATGATACATAAGGAGATAGAGGTGTATGTCGATGACATGATTGTGTATTCCAAGGGCACCGACGGGCAACATTTGATAGACTTGAGAAAGTTCTTTGACAGGCTTAGGAAGCACTCCATGAGGCTCAATCCAGCCAAGTGCACTTTTGGAGTTTCTCGTGGTAAGGTTTTGGGGTACATGGTCACCGAACGAGGCATCGAAGTTGATCCCCAAAAGGTTAAGACAATTGTGGAAATGAAGCCACCTCGTACCCAAACAGAGGTAAAGGCCTTCATGGGAAGGTTGCAATACATTAGCCATTTCATAAACCAGCTTACTCCAACATGTGAGCCCATCTTCAAATTGCTAAAGAAGAATGACGAGGTTGAATGCAATGAGGAATGCCAAAGAGCCTTTGACAAGATTAAGGCCTATATCATCCACCCGCCAATCCTATGCTCCCCGCATAAGGACAAGCCACTCTTGCTCTACCTAACAGTGACTGATACGTCGATAGGAGAAATGTTGACCCAAGAGAAGAAGTATTCAAAGGTAGAGAATGCCATCTACTTTGTGAGCCATAAGTTACAAGGGAGCGAGCTCAACTACTCCCCAATTGAAAAGACTTGCGCCGGATTGGTATGGGTCGTAAGAAAGCTGAAGTATTATATGCATGCCCACCCGATACAGCTTATCTCCAAGATAGACTCCATCAAGTGCTTGTTGGAAAAGCCATCTTTGTCCATGAGACTTGCCAAATGGTCCTTCTTCCTAGCTGAGTATGATATCAGTTATGTGTCAAGGAAGGCGGTCAAAGGAAGGGTCTTAGCGGAACATTTGGTGGACATCCCTAGTAATGAGGAAAAAGAGCCCGAGCCGAAATTCCCTGATGAAGGGGTTTTCACCCTCGAAGGAGAAATAGGTGGCAATTGTTCTTCGACGGTGCTGCCAATAAAAGAGGAAATGGCATTAGATTGCTCTTGGTTGACCCGAAAGATGAGCACACCCCCATCGCCATCAAGTTAAACTTTGATGTGACCAAAAATGCCGCGGAATATGAGGCCTGCACGGCCGGTTTGGAAGCGGCCTTGGAAAGGAATGTGAAAGAATTGGAGGTATACGGAGATTCGGCTTTGATCATCAACCAAGTCTCTAAAAAGTGGAAAACACTGGACCCTGGTTTGCAGAAATATCATGCCTACATGGAAGAGCTCATGGCACAATTCAAAGAAGTCAGCTTCCACTAATTGCCGACGTATCAGAACCGTTATGCCGACGCCTTAGCTACTTTGGCTTCATTGGTAGAAATCCCCGAGGGAAAGTCGGTAAAACCTTTCCGAGTTGGGAGGAAAGAAAATCCGGCATACTGTTATGAGATTGAGGCAACCCCAAAAAAGGTGGAGGAGCCATGGTACAACCAGATTTACCGATTCCTCAAGGAAGAGGAAGCTCCCTTCATGAATGAAAAGAGAGAATATGTGGATGGGATAAAAGCTAAAAGCATGGCGGCACTCAAACGGCTAGCATCCCACTATGTCATCTTGGGGGATATCTTATACAAAAGGCGCCATCAGGGCCTTCTCCTTAGGTGTATAAGCATGGAAAAGGCGAAAGAACTCATGCAAGAAGTTCATGGCGGCGTGTGTGGCCCCCATATGAATGCAAGGGCATTGATGCAAGTCATCCTACGGATGAGTTACTTTTGGATATCAATGGAGACTGATTGCATACAATTTGTGAAGAGGTGTGACAAGTGTCAGCGGTTCTCCAACCTCAACCACCTACCACCTCACCATCTTTACTGTATGACCACACCATGGCCCTTCTCAACATGGGGCATTGACATCATTAGGAAAATTTCCCCGCCCGAGAGCAATGGCCAGGAGTTCTTTTCGGTAGCCGTGGATTACTTTACAAAGTGGGTAGCGGATAAATCTTACAAGGTCCTCACTTTCAAGAAGGTTGCGGGGTTTATAAAGGAAAACATCATGTGCCGGTACGGGATCCCGAACGAGGTCATCACCGATAATGGCTCGCACTTCGAAGGTGAATGTGATCAATTATTAGGAGAGTTCCGAGTCACTCACCACAAATACTCCCCGTATAGGCGTCAGACCAATGGTGCATTGGAGGCCGCCAACAAAACGCTCGAAAAGATTATTAAGAAAATGGCAACACGGGGGAGAGATTGGCCCGAAAAGCTATATCTAGCATTGTGGGGCTACCGGACCTTGGTTAGGACCGCCACTGGGGAAACCCCTTTTTCTTTGACTTATGGAATGGAGGCCATGCTCCCGGCTGAGTTGGAGGTACCGTCATTGAGAATTTTGTTGGAAAACAAAATCTATGAAGTTGATTGGCTTCGGAGCCGGCATGATAAATTGGCCTTGTTAGACGAACGTCGTCTGAAGGCAATGGAGCACGTCTGTGCCTACCAAGGGATAATGGCGCGAGCTTTTGATAGGAAGGTGAAGCCCCAAGAAATTCGGGTAGGAGATTTGGTCCTTACGGAAAAACCCCCAGGGAGGTCCAAACCCGATGGAAAATGAGAACCCGTGTGGATCGGTCCCTTTGTGGTACAAGAGATCTTCTCAGGTGGTGCAATGAGGCTTGCGGACTTGGACGGCAACCCCTTCATGCACCCGGTCAACGGTGATAAGCTCCGTCGTTACTTTGTTTAAAAAAATGGTAGGTGCCAAAAGAATATACCCACCTAGATCGAAAACCCGTTTGGGCAGTCTAGAGAAAAAACAGGGTCGCACCCCAAATTTGTAAAAAGTGAACTACGATGACCTGAGCCCCTTAGTCTCATTTGTAAAAGGGGAACGTAGGCAGCCAATTATTGGTCCGGTTTAAAAAATGAATAAAAATCAAATTGGTTTTGAGCAAAAACTCTATGTGAATGCAAATTGGTTTCATAAGTAACCATTTTCATTACAGATAAAACACTTCTTTGATGAGTTCAAGCACGGTCTACTCTCAACTCAACTAACATTCTTAAGACATAACTAAGACACCTAAAATGAACTAATGTGTCTGCAATGGTAATGGGTGGATACATGGAAATGTAGGACTATCACTGTTCCTCGTCCCTCCACTTCTTCTTCTGACTTCTTCGAGTCTTCTTTTTCTTCACATCAAAGATGTCGATCTCCCCCCTTCTATGATCGGGTACCTTCCCGACATCCTCAACCAGCCCGGTTGCCCTCAAAGCCGCATTGGCAGCAGCTCGAGCCAGAAGATCTTCCATTCGTGCCCCTGCCCTAGGCATCGCAGCCATCCTCCTATCAACCAAGGCTTGATAGTCCTCGACAATGTCTCCAGTAATGTTATGGCCACACGCCACGGCCTTGGTCTCTCTTAAAACCCTGATAGGGTCATGAGTCCCACCAAGAATAGCCTCACGCCTCTCCTCAATGAGCCTCTGAGTCTGTCCCATAGTCTGTTCATACCAGTCCAAGTAGACCATAGTTAGAACCATGCTGGCTGCACGCCCAAGAAGTACCCGAGCCGGAAAGAGGGAACAAGTCCACAATCGGGAAAGAAGTTAAATAGTGGAGGTGTCCCACATAGACAAAGGCGGAAGCCTCAAATGCTCCGGGTTAACACCAGACCACTCCAATAGTGGAGTCTGCAGTAATCCAAACTGATGACGGACCAAAGAAGGGATGTAGTAAGATGATCCCAAGAGTCCCGACACCCAATCGAAAGGGGAATTATCCTGATACTCCCGCACTGAGCTGATACGCCAATGTGGGACTGACCAACAGATCTCGGCAGTCGTGAGGCGAGCCATGTAAGCCTCCCAGTCACTCTGAATAAAATCCAAGAGGATGCCCCTCAAGGAATAAGACCACGGTCTGTGAGAGATAGGAGCCTCGGGAATGGCCATCAACCTCTCCCTCAACCACAAAGTGAGTAAGGCGAGGCTACCGCTACGTATGAAGCCATCTCCCAAAGCCAAGCGGTCCATGCCATGAAGGGTTTCTCCTAAGATCAAGGGGATAATATCCTTCCCCGCATGGCACTCCTTAAGGACACTCAGTAAAACCCTATGACAGGTACCTTTAGAGCCCACCATGTAGAAAAAGGCAAGAATGCACAAACCAAAGGCATTCCAAGAAGCCTTATCCGTGCGATCCATGAACTTCTTGGGGAGATCCGAAATGTCAATGAAAGTGTGATTAAGAACCATACATTGGGCCTCTTCCAAAGGAATGTCGAGAAGAGAGACCAACCTTTCGACACACATGGTGTAATCAACCGAGGGGAGAGCAATGACCTCCGTGTCTACGCTACCCACCAAAGCCTTGAAATCCTCATAGGTTGGAGTGATTTTTTGTAGGAGAAGCAATATACATGTCTCCTAACATCCCAAAAGGACGCAGCGGCTCTTAATAGCTCAAGATCCAGGATGAACTCCTTGAGAGACCAAAGGAATCGGAGACCAAGTTTGGATCGGAAAACTCCCTTGTGATTCCTCATACGGTACCGCATCCAAAGCCTAAGGTTGCACTCAAAGCATTCTTGATGAATTTTGGACAATTTTGGTGGTTTTTCCACAAGAAAAGGCTCCATGGAAGAGAAAGCTTTCGAAATGAATATGATGAAACTGATTGATGAACTTCAGACTGTGGCATTTAAGAAGATGACCAGGCCTGGAACAAAATTGAATAAAAAAGGAGTGTTTCCTCCCCTAGCCGTACGGCTACTTTAGCTCTGCCAGAATTAATGATTTCTTATTAAGAGTTAGCTTTGTGGTCCTACCCATTCAAAGCCCCTTCCCAACCAATGTCATAAATACCCCCGAAAAATGCCCCTTTTGGATCATGCAACTTGAATTGAACCTAGAAAGATTAGGTTCCCAATGAAAATGAAAACCGGGCAGTCCCTAGATGGACGTAAGACCAGCTTTGTGAAATTAACATGGCCGTATTTCGTAAGTCCAGTTAAGAATGCGAGAATTAGCATTAACCCGGCCGCGCTTCGTAAGTCCAGGTTAAGGGTATGAATTTAACCCGGCCGCGCCTCGTAAGTCCAGGTTAAGAGTTTAAGTGAAATTAACCCGGTCGCGCCTCGTAAGTCCAGGTTAAGAGTATGAATTTAACCCGGCCACGCCTCGTAAGTTCAGGTTAAGAGTATGAATTTAACCCGGCCGCGCTTCGTAAGTCCAGGTTAAGGGTATGAATTTAACCCGGCCGCGCCTCGTAAGTCCAGGTTAAGAGTTTAAGTGAAGTTAACCCGGCCACGCCTCGTAAGTTCAGGTTAAGGGTTAAGAGTTTAAGTGAACTTAACCCGGCCGCGCTTCGTAAGTCCAGGTTAAGAGTATGAATTTAACCCGGCCGTGCTTCGTAAGTCCAGGTTAAGAGTATGAATTTAACCCGGTCGCGCCTCGTAAGTCCAGGTTAAGAGAAATCAACCCGGCCGCGCCTCGTAAGTACATGTTAAGAGGATGAATTTAACCCGGCCGCGCCTCGTAAGTCCAGGTTAAGAGTTTAAGTGAAATTAACCCGGCCGCGCCTCGTAAGTCCAGGTTAAGAGTTTAAGTGAAATTAACCCGACCGCGCCTCGTAAGTCCAGGTTAAAAGTTGAAGTGAAATTAACCCGGCCGTAATTCGTAAGTTCAGGTTAAGAATTTGAATTTGTGAAGTTAACGTGGCCGCTCTCTGTAAGTCCAGTTAAAAATATGAAAAATTGTCCTTTGGCCGTCCAATGTGACGTAAGACCTTTAGGTTCTGTGAGATTATGTCCTTCGGTGGTCCGGTGTGATGTAAGACTGTTAGGTTCAGCGAGATATGTCCTTTGGCCGTCCGGCGTGACGTAAGACCATTAGGCTCTGTAAGATTATGTCCTTTGGCGGTCCGGTGTGACGTAAGACCATTAGGTTCAGCGAGAAATGTCCTTTGGCCGTCCAATGTGACGTAAGACCATTAGGTTTTGTGAGATTGTGTCCTTTGGCCGTCCGGCGTGACGTAAGACCATTAGGCCCTGTGAGATTCGTCCTTTGGCCGTCCGGCGTGACGTAAGACCATTAGGATCTGTGAGATGTGTCCTTTGGCTGTCCAGCGTGACGTAAGACCATTAGGCTCTGTGAGATGTGTCCTTTGGCCGTCCGGCGTGACGTAAGACCATTAGGCCCTTTGAGATTCTTCCTTTGGCCGTCCGGCGTGACGTAAGACCATTAGGCCCTGTGAGATTCGTCCTTTGCCGTCTGGCGTGACGTAAGACCATTAGGCTCTGTGAGATGTGTCCTTTGGCTGTCTGGTGTAACGTAAGACCATTAGGATCTGTGAGATGTGTCCTTTGGCCGTCCGGCGTGACGTAAGACCATTAGGCCCTGTGAGATTCGTCTTTGTCTGTCCGGCATGACGTAAGACCATTAGGATCTGTGAGATGTGTCCTTTGGCCGTCCGGCGTGACGTAAGACCATTAGGTTTAGTGAGATTATGTCCTTTGACCGTCCGGCGTGATGTAAGACCATTAGGTTCTGTGAGATTTTGTCCTTTGGCCATCCAATGTGACGTAAGACCATTAGGTTCTGTGAGATTTTGTCCTTTGGCCGTCCAATGTGACGTAAGACCATTAGGTTTTGTGAGATTGTGTCCTTTGGCCGTCCGGCGTGATGTAAGACCATTAGGTTTAGTGAAATTTTGTCCTTTGGCAGTCCGGCGTGACGTAAGACTATTAGGTTTCGTGAGATTCGTTCTTCGCCGTCCGGCGTGACGTAAGACCATTAGATTTCGGTTGACCCGGCCGTGCTTCATAAGTTCAGGATAGAAAGTGAAATCGTGAAAGTCCCGGCCGTACCTCGTAAGTCTAGGATGAAAGTTAAGATGTTATTTCCATGGCAGCCCTTGTTAGGGCGTAAGACCAGTATAGTCATGATTAGGTTAAGAAAACCTTTGTCCCCCGAGAGTGGCCAGGGTAGAGAATACATATCGTTGTGACGGCAGCCCTTGGTAGGGCGTAAGACCAGTATAGTCATGATTAGATTAAGAAAACCTTTGTCCCTCGAGAGTGGCCAGGGTAGAGAATACCTATTGTTGTGACGGCAGTCTGGAGAGACGTAAGACTAGTTTGTGTAGTCAACCCTCCGCCATGAGAAAAGTTGACCAAATCGACCAATGTGTCCCGACAGTCCTTAGTCGGATATAAGACCAGTTACCCTCAAGTTGACCCTCTCCGATAGAGCCAAGTCGATCAAGTCTAGCCTCTGAGCCACGCCCATTATTTGAGCCTCTGAGCCATGCCAGCCCCCTTAGTCAACCCTCTCCGAATAGAGCCAAGTTGACCAAGTCCGGCCTTTGAGCCATGCCTGTTTAGGAAAAGATGAATGAATATCCACCTAAGGCCCATAGGTTTGAGTAGCCTTAAAATCTCTCACCCGAACTACGTTAGGCTTGATTCCCTCGAATAGGGATACATAAGAATCCTATACCTCTAGGTCCAGCCATAGAACAAATCGGCCAAACCGTCCTCCCATCAGATTGTGATGCTTATTTTATCGACAACCCAGCTTTCTTCAAAAGCGACATTGCCGAGGGTCTCTGTAAGTACCCCAATCTGAATTTGACCTACTTTAGAGGAATTCTTGGTACCATTTAGGGATAAACCAATGGGCCAGGACCTCACTAGGATAAACCTAATATTCCAGGACTGAACTGGAATTAAACTTAGAAAATCCAGAAGCTCGCCAAGTCGAGTCGTACGGATGGTTTGGGTACTTGAGGGGTTGAGCCATACGGCTATGTTGGGCACCCTCAGTCCCTATAAATTGAACCCCATGCTGATCATTTTAGGGGGAAGGGGAAGAATAATGTTTAGATAGGGGAAACTCAGCAGAAATCGTGTCTGAGAGAGAAATCACCCTTATAATTGAGTGAAGGAAAGGAAGATAGACTAGAACCATCATAGGTGAGGTCCCCTTCCCCCATCTCCTCTTCATCTCATCTCATCTCAACTCTATTTTTCTTTGTTAACCACATTACTTGTTCTTGTTTACATTCTTGTAAGACTTGTCCTCTCAAGCAAATTTACATTCTTGCAAGACTTGTCCATTTCAAGCATACATATATTATATTACTACAAGACTTGTCCATTTCAAGCATATATATCGTATATATATATACATATAATGTGAACTAAATCATGAGCATGATTCAAGGTGCCCTTCATGCTTTTGTGTGAAAGAGGTTCAAACCTAAGGATGATCATGGTTTAATTTCTTGTTCTAAGTAGCTTAAAGATCTCTTTATCAAGCTGAAAGCTCATGTCTTTATGTTGGTATTACACAAACTAGGCCATGATGATCATGTTGGGGGATAAAGGCTTAATCTTTATCATCCCAACCTTGATCTAGCCAAAAATCCCTAAGATTGGGTCATAAAGATTAGATCTATATGTTGCTCTTGTTGTCCCTCAAGGTTAATCTTTCATAAAAAAGTCCATCTTGATGGTAAAGTTCCAATCTTTACTCATCAAATGGCACTTTTGGCCCAAAGGGCATGTTCATCACCTTTCTCAAAACTTCCCCAATGATTGTCTTGATCACACCCAAAACCTTTGTTTTTGGTGTCTAATTTGTGATCAATGACATAGGGATGATTAAATCCATGTTTTTGCTAAAGAAAATAATTGAAAGTGATCATCACAGTCCAGTTTCAGCAAGAACACTCTGTTTTGCCTGAAACTGGACAATTTTCTGATAAACTGTCAAAAACCCCTGGAATGCTCTCCCTAGCCGTACGGCTACTTTGGCCAGGGAGTGCATTTTCCAGTCTCTTCCCTTTTTGACTGGAATGTTTGCAAAATAACCCTTTTCTGTTAAATAATTAACCAGTTTTGTTAAAATATCAGTTTCTCCCATTTTTGAAATACACACACACATGCACGTTTGTTAACTAACTCTAGGGAGACTCGGTCCTATCCGAGGCGACTTGGGTGACGTAAAACTCTTCCCAAGGCGTAACCTGACCTTCGAACTAATGGAGCCTCTAACCTTTCCATTTGTTGGGTTAAATAATTAACAAATGTGGCGACTCCGTTATGTTTTGCGTGATAACCGTGTTTGGTATTTCGCCTTCCGAAACTTATCCATTCGTTACGGGGAGGGATCCTTACAAGGAGGCACAATGAGACTCGCAGATTTGGATGGAAATCCTTTCATGCACCCGGTCAACGGTGACAAGCTCCGTCGCTACTTTGTTTTTTTTAAAAAAAGGTGCTAAAAGAATATACCCACCTAGATCGAAAAACCCGTTTTGGGCAGTCTAGAGAAAAAACAGGGTTGTACCATGACTCATGGAAAAAGAACTATAATGACCTGAGCCCCTTAGTCCTATTTGTAAAAGGGGAACATAGGCAGCCAATTATTGGTCCGGTCTTAAAATAAATAAAATTCAAATCCCATTTTGAGCAGAAGGCTTCATATAAATGCAAATATAGCCTTACAAAGATAAGTAACCATTATCACTAAAGTTAAAACACTTCTTTGATGAGTTCAAGTACGGTCTACTCTCGACTCAATAACATGCTGAAAATACAAACAAAACATCTAAAGTAAACTAATTTGTCTGCAATGGAAATGAGTGGATACTTAGGACATAGGGCCGTCAATTCTCCTCACTTGTCCACTTCTTCTTCTGACTCCTTCGGGTCTTTCTTCTTCTGTCAAAAATCTCAATTTCCCTCCTTCCAAGGATGGGTATTCTCCCGGTCTCCCCAATGAGTCCGGCTGCCCTCAAAGCCGTGTCGGCTGCAGCCCGAGCTCGGATGTTCTCCATTTGTGTTTCAACCTTGGGTACTACGGCCATCCTCCTCTCGGCCAAAACCCGATAGTCATCCACGATATCTCCAGTGTGGTTATGACCACTCGCCACAGCCTCAGCTTCCCTCAAAGTCCTGCCAGTGTCATAATTCCCCCCAAGATGGCCTCACGCCTCTCTTTAATGAGCCTGAGTCGGCCCATAGTCCATTCATACCAATCCAAGTAAGTGGTCAGAATCATGCTGGCTACACCATTGAGAAGTACCCGAGCCAGAAAGAGGGAATGTGTCCACAGTTGCTGTCGCGACCCCGACCCCTCGGGCCGGGAACTCGCGAGCTGGACGTCGACTTACAACCATAAACTCTAAAATACTGAAGATAAAAATTCCATTTTATACCCAAAAGATTTTAACACAAGGTTTGGAAAATCCAAGTTTAACAACATCATAAAACAACTAGTGTAAGCTCCACAAGCTCACACCCAAAATACAAAATATTACAAATCTTAATGACGTCATTGTTGGTACAACTATCCCCAAGAAGGTTACACATTTATATAATGCAAACCGATCAATAATATGTTGGGTTTCATAGACACATGCGCAGCGGAATTTAGCATTTAAAATTTTGAAACCCAAAGCCCATAGATCCGTTCATATGATTAAATCAAATACAATAACATGAATATAGGATAAAACTAACCCTTGATGGATATCAAGTTTTCTCTTGGTCTTTGGTGGAGATTTGAAGACTTGATCACGATCACAAAGCTTGAACACGAACTTTGAAGATGATGATTTTCACCCTCTAGCGGTATCCACACTTCGAACGAATATCAAAGGAGCTTCTTTGATCTTGGTTGCTAGACCAAATTGTGAAACACTTTTTCACAATCAAAAGAACTATATGGAATTTATTTTGTGTATTATTTTGTTCCTCAACCAAGAATGTCTTGGAACAAAATAAACCCTCTCTCAAACTCTTTGAGACTCACAAAATCATTGGCCTTGAGTGCTGGCCGAATTTGGTCTTTTATACACAAGTATGACCTATTCCAAATAGGAAACTTGTGTCAAAATCCGTCCAAAATTCGTTTCCTAATCAAATTAGGAATCTGCCACCCGACAGCACTGTGCGGCCGCCCAAAAGCCTCTGTGCGGTCGCACAACTTTCTGAGACAAAACTGGTACAAAACTGAACTAAGTGTGCGGCCGCCCAGTCCAAACTGTGCGGTCGCCCACTTCTCAGAATGTCCAGAATTTCCAAAATTCCAATATTGTCCTTTAAAGATTCGTTCTATTGTGTGTGACCCTCTAGGATTATACTAAGTGGCAATGGGTTCAAACATGAAACCATAAGATATGATTAGGTTCTAGCAAACCGTCATACCTACCCAAATAGTATAACTAGATACAAGTTCGCATTCCTCTTAGAATATGTCACAATCCCTTTGTCCACGATGTCATTGAACACAAGTCATGGTCAAACAGTCAACTTGTTTTGTTCAATACTTTCTCGATTCCGAATATGTTGATAATTCAAATGCTATTGATCCAATCAATCCATTTGAGTCCGGCCGAACATTTCATCAACATCATTCCTTCGAGGGGCCCAAGCTTGACATCTCTCCGTGGAGGGACAAATCCATTTAGCTTATTATTCTTCCCAACGGGAATCCGATTATGCCAATCATACCCTTTATAACTTCCCGGTTAAAGGTAGCGTTTGAATATGTCAAACATAATGTTCATGAAGTGGAAGGACTATAATAACTTCATGTCTAAGGATTCAAATGACATAACTAATATGAGATATATGTATGACATAGACCATGACATAAATCTCATACAGCGGGTCATGTCCAGTACCTTGTTCCAAACAAGTACCCATAAATCTAACATGATCATCTCATGATCATTTATCCTTTATACTAGTGCTTAATAAGTACTAGGGACGGGGATTATTATAAGTAAACATGAACAACAATAATAATCAAAACATCTCTTTATTGATATGAAATAAATGATAACAATTACAACGTTTATTAAACGTGCCTAGGGCACCACTACCAACAATCTCCCACTTGCCCTAGGCCCAATCTCCCATGTATCTAATATCCATGGACCTAACATGACCATCATGTTTAGCTTGTGGAGTCCCTTTGTTAGCGGGTCCGCAACATTGTCATCAGTAGGTACTCTGATATATTTACGTCTCCCCTATCAATGATTTCTCGAATGATATGAAACGCTAATATGTGTTTGGATTTCTGATGTGCTCTTGGTCCTTTGCTTGAGCAATAGCACCATTATTATCACAATAAAGGTCTATTGGATAGCAATACTAGGAACCACTTCAAGTTCAGTTATGAACTTCTTAATCCAAACAACTTCCTTTGCGGCATCCGATGCAGCAATATACTCAGCTTCTGTTGTGTAGAATCAGCGGTTGTACTTTGCTTGGAACTCTTCCAGCTTACAGCTCCACCATTTAACATAAACACAAATCCCGATTGCGATCGGCTATCATCTTTTGTCGGTTTTGGAAGCTTGCATCCGTGTAAGCATTTACAACGAGATCCTTCCATTCCTCCATAGACCAAAAACGAGTCTTTAGTCCTTCTCAAGTACTTAAGAATCGCTTTTACAGCTATCCAGTGATTTTCGCCAGGGTCGGATTGGTATCTACTTGTCATGCTCAAAGCATAAGATACATCCGGCCTAGTACAAAATCATGGCATACATGATGGCTCCCAATTGCCGAAGCATATGGAACATCATTCATTTTCTCACGCTCATCTTTTGTCTTAGGACATTGAGTCTTGCTTAAGAGAAACTCCATGTAACACGGGCAAGGTGCCTCTCTTAGATTTTTCCATACGGAATCTTCTAATGACCTTGTCAATGTATGTACTTGGGCTTAAACCAAGTAGCCTCCTTGATCTATCTCTATAGATCTTAATGCCAAGAATATATGCGGCTTCACCCATATCTTTCATTGCGAAGCACTTTCCTAACCAAGTCTTCACAGACTGAGGGTAGGAATGTCGTTTCCAATGATCAATATGTCATCCACATATAAAATAAGGAATAGCACTATGCTCCCACTAATCTTCTTGTATACACAAGGCTCATCTTCGTTCTTGATGAAACCAAACTCTTTGACCGATTCATCAAAACGGAGATTCCAACTCCTAGAAGAGCTGCTTCAATCCATAGATGGATCTCTGCAATTTGCATACCTTAGAATCTTGTTCCAAAACCTTCTGGTTGTGTCATATACACACCTCTTGGAGTTTTCCATTCAGGAGAGTCCATCTGCCATATTTCATAGTCATGATATGCGGCAATGGCAAGCAAAATTCTTATAGACTTGATCATTGCTACGGGTGAAAAGGTCTCATCATAGTCAATACCATGAACTTGCCTATAACCCTTCGCTACAAGCCTAGCTTTGTAAGTATGCACCTTCCCATCCATGTCAGTCTTCTTCTTGAAGACCCATTTGCATCCTATGGTTCTTTCACCTTCGGGCGCATCAATCAATTCCAAACTTGATTGTCTTGCATGGATTGCAATTCGGATTCCATGGCTCCAAGCCACTTGTCCGAATCAGGAGAAGACATCGCCTCTTGGTAGGGTTGACGGTTCATCATCCTCAATGATTTCTACCTCATTACTATCCGTTACGAGAAATCCATATCTCTCGGGCTCGGATCGTAACCTACTAGATCTGCGAGTTGCTTGTGTACTTTGAACAGGTCCACAACTCCTTGTGGTTCTTGTTCTTGCTCCACCCATTGGTTCAATGTTATTTTCTGGTGTCTCAAATTTCTTCAAGATTTATTTTACTCCCACTGATTTCTTTGGAGAGAAACTCTTTCTCTAGAAAGACACCCAGTTCGGGCAACAAACACTTTGTTGTCCTCTCGGTTGTAAAAGTAATATCCTTTAGTTTCCTTAGGATATCCCACGAAAATACATTTATCAGATTTGTGTGCAAGTTTGTCTGAGATAAGTCTTTTGACAAAAACTTCACAACCCCAAATCTTCATGAAAGATAGACAAGGCTTCTTTCCGCTCCACATCTCATATGGAGTCTTTTGAACCGATTTAGTTGGAACACGATTTAGTGTGAAAGCAGCGGTTTCTAGAGCGTAACCCCAAAGGATATTGGAAGATCAACTTGACTCATCATTGATCGAACCATGTCTAACAAAGTCCGATTCCTCCTCTCGGACACACCATTCCATTGTGGTGTTCCGGGTGGAGTCAATTGAAACTATTCCACAATTCTTTAGATGATCATCAAATTCTTGACTTAAGTATTCACCACCACGATCTGATCGAAGTGCTTTTAATACTTTTGCCAAGTTGTTTTTTCTACTTCATTTTGAATATTCTAAATATCTCAAATGCTTCACTCTTATGTTTCATTAGGTAAACATACCCAAATCTACTATAATCATCAGTGAAGGTTATGAAGTATTGAAATCCTCCCCTAGCATTGCTACTTAATGGTCCGCATACATCGGAATGTATCAACCCCAATAAGTCGCTTGCCCTTTCACCCAACTTGGTAAAAGGTGTCTTAGTCATTTTTCCAAGAAGACACGACTCACAAGTATCATATGACTCTAAGTCACATGAACCCAAAAGTCCGTCCCCATGGAGTTTTGAGATACGCTTCTCATTAATATGACCAAGACGGCAATGCCACAAATAAGTATGATTTACATCATTAGGTTTAGATTTCTTATTTACATGATAGACATTATTTTCATTCTTGACATCCAAGATATAAAGGCCATTAAATGAATTAGCAATACCATAAAGCACATCATTTAAATGAATAGAAAATTTCTTATTCTCAATAAGAAACTTAAAACCTTCATTATCCAAACAAGAAATTGAAATAATATTTCTGCTTAAATCCGGAACATAATAACAATTGTTCAAAACAAGAATTAATCCGGAAGGTAAAGTGACTTCATAAGTCCCTACGGCTAATGCAGCAACTCTTGCTCCATTCCCCACGCGTAGATCTACTTCACCTTCTTTAAGCAGTCTCCTATTCTTTAATCCCTGCACATTTAGACAATTGTGAGAACCACATCCGTATCCAATACCCAAGAATCAGTGGTAGAAAGAGAATATCTATCATATAGATACCTGAAGTCGACGCAGCCTTGCTGCCCTTCTTCTTCTTTTGCTCTTCCAAGAAAGTTTGGCAATTACGTTTCCAATGACCAATTTCTTGACAATGGAAACAGATTGCATCCTTTTGTGAATCGGTTTTGCCTCAGAAGCCTTGGCAACCTTTGCCTTGCTTATCTTGGGTTTGACAACTTTTGCCTTACCCTTCCTTTGGCACTAGCCTTCTTCCCATCATGAACCAAGAGCACGGGAGAACCTTTCTCCACAATTTTCATCTCTGCAGTTTTTAGCATCCCATGCAACTCAGAGAGATTCTTATCCATTCCATGCATGTTATAATTCATCACAAACTGATTATAACTTTTAGGCAATGAATTAAGAATGAGATCCGTGGCTAGCTCCAATGGGATTGGATAGCCCAGTTTCTCAAGGTGCTCTACATAACCTTTCATTTTAGAAAGTGAGGACTCACTTTTGCCCTTCATTCATTTTACTAGTAGTGAATGCAACAATGGTCTTGTACCTCTCTTACCTAGCTTGCTCTTGAAACATGGTTCTCACCTCCACGCCTATCTCATAGGCTTCCAATGTTCCAAAACTTTGTTTGAGTTTTGAACACATAGCAGCAAGCATGAGACAACTTACATCTCTAGAATCATTACGATGTTTCTTGTAATTGTCTCTTTCTACCCTAGGGGCAGTAGGTGGTGGTTCAGCAGGGAGAGGCCCATCGAGAATGTACAACTTATCTTCTTGCCTAAGAACGATTCTTATGCTTCAGATCCAATCCATAAAGTTAGTACCATTCTCTTCGAGCTTATCCTTCTCAAGGATCGATCGCAACGACATTGGA
>JAOWBW010000593.1:798873-943185 GCA_026119855.1 Campanula takesimana
GCGGGTCCACCTTTGCTACTAGCTTGATCGAAAAGCTTCCATATAGTGTTTGAGCTTTTGAGTGACCCAAACCAATGCTGCACATGACTTCTCTAAAACAGAGTAGTTCTTTTCGCCTCCTTGGAATCGGCGACTGACAAAATAAATGGCGTTCTCCTTTGTGGACTCTCGTTGATCTTGTGCTAACATAGCCCCTAGGGCTTCATCATTGACAGTGAGATAAAGCAACAGAGGTTTCTCCTTTGTGGCGGAACAGACAGGAGGGCACGTCAAGTAATGCTTCACTTGATCGAAGGCTTCTTGGCACGCGTTGGTCCATTCTAGAGCCACATTCTCTTGAGTAACTTGAAGATTGGCTCGCACATGGAAGTGAGTTGGTGCACAAACCGACTGATGTATTGTAGTCTGCCCCATGAAACCTTTAATCTCTTTCTGCGTCTTTGGAGGAGGCATGTCAATGATTGCCTTGATTTTGGAGGGGTCTACTTCGATTCCCCTTTCAGTGACCATATAACCAAGAACTTTGCCTCGGATAACCCCGAATGTGCACTTTGCAGGGTTGAGCCTCATCTTGTGTTGACGAAGCCTTTCGAAGAACTTGCGGAGATCGGTCAATGTTGACCATCGGTCCCTTGGAGTGAATGATCATGTCGTCCACATAGACCTCGATTTCTTTGTGAATCATATCGTGGAACAAGTCTGTCACGGCTCTTTTGTAGGAAGCCCCAGCGTTTTCTTACCCAAACGGCATGACTGTGTAGCAGAAGGTACCCCACGGTGTTGTGAAGGCTGTCTTATGTTGATCTTCCTCGGCCATGAGAATCTGATTGTACCCAGCGAACCCATCCACAAATGAGCGAGGACCTCGTAGGCAGCAGTGGAGTCGACTAGCATGTCGATATTAGGGAGTGGAAAATCATCCTTTGGGGAAGCTTTGTTTAAATCCCGAAGTCTACACAAACTCGGACCTTGCCGTTCGCCTTCCTGACTGTCACATGTTGGCTAACCATGTCGGATATTCGATAACCTTGATGAAACCTACGCTGAGGAGCTTCTCATCTCTTCTTTGACCTGCAGAGACCATCTGGCTTGATCTTCCTGAGCTTCTGCTTTACTGGCCTGGCATCTTCTCTGATCGGAATCCTGTGCTCCGCTACCTTTCTGTCTAAACCCGGCATGTCTTTCTATGACCATGCGAACACATCCACGAATTCCCGTAGTAATGCAGTCAATCTGTTTCTGTCGTCTCCCTTGAAGAAGCTTCCAATCTGGTTTCTTTTGGCTCTTCTTCGGTACCCAGATTAACACCTGCAATTCTTCGTCAGCCTTTGGACCATTCTCGCCATGACTACGGACTTGTTGAGCAAGTTCATTTAAGTATGTTGTGTTTTCGTGGTCTATTTCATCATAATTTGAATCGTTATTAACTTGTTCGTTAAGTTCATTATTAGTTAATTCATCATTTATGATGTTTGCAATCTCAGGGTACTCAGAAATATCAAATTTTTCATTAGCAAAGAAAGGAAAACACACGCTCGGCTATGGCCTCCAAATCCTCTTGGGTGAGGGTATTAGAGACACCTCTCGGACTCGAAAGTAAGTGTAAGCTGCTCTTCCTTGTTTTGCTGTGCGGGGTATGCAACCCATTTCTTGGACTAAGAATTCCTCGGATACCACGGGCCCTTTTGTTGAATACCAATTGTTGATCGCTCGGAGCTTGGCGGGATCTCACTGATAGTCTCGTTCATTATGACGGTGTCATGGATGGCGTTGACTGGCATTCATTCATTACGGCAAGCTCTTCGAACATGGAGGCTAAATCTGTCAGTTCTTCCCCCACGGTGATTTCTGTCTCGGACTCTATAGTCACCTTCCTTCCCCACCATTCACGGGGCGACATGGAGTTGGTTCCCTTTCTGGATCTCACAATCGGAGAAGATTCGAGGCCAGGCTTTTTGACACCCTTATTGTTAACCAATGGTTCGGGAAAGATCATGTATGGAACGTCTTCCCCTTGGCGGACAAAATAACCATTCAACGTCTTGCGGTAAGCCTTAGATTAGGGACACTCATAACGACGGCCTTCTTTACGAGCTCGGGCCTTTTCGTTTTTGATTGCTTGTTCTTGCTTCAAGTCTTCTTTGGAAGGCTCGTACCCCAAACCGAATGTGTTCTTGACAAATGGGACTTGCACGGGATGTAGGATTCCTTGCTGATATTTCCCTAAGCCTAAACCAGGGAAGTAGTCCATATCCCTCATCATGCGGAGTACTTTATGATTGCTGGGGGTCCATGATCCGTTTCCCCTCTCTTTGTCAATGGCATTGATTGAGACACCGGAGAGAGTGGAGTCTGGTAGACCATGCTGAACTTGGTGGACGGGCTCACCTTTTCTGTGGATAGTAACGTTTTCAGCATTACGGTCACTATTTCATCACCATTTCGGATCTTGACACATTGGTGGAGAGTTGACGGTACGGCATTAGCACTATGAATCCATGGTCGACCCAACAGTAAGTTGAACGAGGCCGGGATATCAAGCACTTGGAATGGAACGGACATGACCATGCTCCCAAACTCAATGTCTATCTCGATCATACCCATGACTGTGTACGGGCGGTGCTGTCATAACCTCGGTTACTTGAGTAGAAGGCCTCAAATCAGAATCTTTAAGCCCCAGTATGCCCATGATTCTACCAGGCATGAGATTGAGTGCGGAACCACGTCCACTAGGACTCTTGAGACGGGCCTCCCCCTTGCTCGTACCTTGAGGTAAATAGCTTCGTTGTGGTCGGAACCAAATGGTGGAAGGTTCCATATCGGAAAAGGTGATGACGTTGCCAAAGTGAATGTACCATCATTGCTGTGAGGTCCTCGGGAGTAGTATCGGGAGAAACTGATGTATCATCGAGATTGCGGATGACAAGATCTCGATGTTTCTTTGAGGATGCAATGAGGTCCCAAATAGAGATGTTGGCTTGAGTTTTCTTGAGTTGGACAAGTAGAGGATCTTCGGCGCGTTGTGAGCTTGCGGCTTTTGAGAAGAGGAGCTCGGTGCGGAAGTGGAAGGGTTGCTTGCTATGACTCGACCGATCGAGTTAGCATGTTGACATTCCCATCTTGCTTCTTTTTCCTATTCTCTAGTACTTCCCTCATTACCTCATCGTAAGTCACTACATAACAAGAATTGTCAAGTTTATTCATAACTTTGGGCCCCCATTCACAATGGGATTGAATGGGTGGTCCCCTCAAGTTCTCCTATCTCTATTACATTGACATGCTCGTCATTAGTCACTACAAATTCTTTCTTATCTATGAGATCTTGAATGACATTGCGGAGAACGAAGCATTCCTCGGTGGTGTGGCCACTATATTGGTGGTAGCCACAATATTGTGGTGAGCATGATTGTCGTGGATCGTCTTGGGTTGGTACCCTTGCACGGGTGTGACTTGACCCTTTGCCTTGAGGACCTCGAACACTTCGTTTGAGTCATGCCTTGGAGAGGCGTGTAGACACGGTCACTTCGGGGCCTTTTCCCTTGAGGTGGAGGAACCTTTTTGTAATTCCCTTTGTCAATAGTGACGGCGTTGACCGAGGCCTCTTTTGTGGAGTTGGAAGTGGCCTTGTAGCGGTAAGTAGGAGTGGTCTTCTTAATCTCCTTGAGCAAGTCATCCATGCGTACCCCCGCCTCATACATTTGGGAGAAGTCGGAGTAGCAAGCCCCACTTAGGTCAGTGCGGAGATCAATCTTTGAGACACTTGAGAAATATGTCCATTTGCTCTTTTGTGTTTGGCCTCTCAACAATTTCAGAGAGTTTGTCATTCCATCTCCTTGTGAAGTCGATGAAGGACTCATTGTCTCGTTGAGTAGTGTTCTCTCGCTCTTTCCTTGTGGGCCGGTGAGTGGTGTTGCCTTGGTATTGGTTCTTGAAGGCAAGCATGGCGGAGTCCCAATCAAGACGGACAGTGAGCGGGAGAGTAGCATACCAATCTTTTGCCGCCCCCTCGAGAGTGAGAGGAAAGCATTGAGCCATCACCTTGGTGGAGACCTTCTTTGGAACCATTGCCCAAATATAAGTCTCGATGTGAGCCATAGGACAGAGTTGCCCTTGAATTTGCTTATGTCGGGCATCTTGAACTTATCGGGAAGAGCGGCCATAGTACTCATGAGGATGGATGATTGATAAAGGCTTGTGTCGGAGCCTTTCCCCATGTTGAGCCCATTGAATTTTTGGTCGATGTAGACCATGATAGAATCACCATTTTGGGCTCATTGTTCTCGGAACTTGTTCCCCCATTTTCTTGGTGCGGGTGTTGACATACGGACTTTTGACAAACCCTCGGTCCACTCGGATTCATCATCATTGTTCTTGTTCTTTCCCTTGGCAGGTTGGTGAGCTTTTCTTTCATTAGCTCCATTTCGGCCTCGTGGCCTCCCTTTGGCTGTCGAGGTGGGATTGCCAAATGTCATCTTTGCTTTGTGCCTCCTTGTTAAGGGTGGAGACTTTCTCTTGGGAGTTTGGACCATAGTTGAGAAGCTGTTCGAGAGACATGGTGTTGCTGCTGCCGGTCATGGTTGTGTTGGAGCTGTTGGAGAGATCTCTTCACGGACTAACCGATTTGCTGAATCCCGGTAGACTTTGTAAGTACCAACTTGAACCTATATTGCAGAAGAGGCCCTTTCATTCTTGATGTAACACTTGCGGTCCATGAAGAGGCTTAGAACACACAGTTGGGCACACGACTCGAACCACATAAAAAAGACTCTTTTTTTTTTTTTTTTTATTAGTCGGAGGGAATGAATCCCTTTTGGAGTTCCTAAAAAATAATGGAATCGTCACACTAGTATATAGACCATCTCGCGGTCCCATATACTCATCGGATTCCACCACGTTTGTGAATCCTACATGTATCGGGATTAGACTAAATTAATGTAGTAAAGCATACATGCGGGGACGGATTTTTATTTTCGTCCAAAATAACCACTTTTGGGGACGGATTTTTATTGCGTCCCTTTCAACAAGTTGGCATGTTATGATTTGAAGACATTAGTTTAGGGAAATCTCGGTACATGGAAACCGACTTGAGTCACGGAGTGTTAGACCCTAACTAGAATTGTGTGGTTTGTGCTCGGCTTGAATATGAGCTCAAAGGTCACCCCCGGCATGTAGTCTTGACTACGCCACGGGCTGAGGTTTACCGCTTCGAAAGAGCCAGGTCTGGTGGAGCTTGAAACTTTCTAGGACGGGCCTCGACGGGTTTGGGTTGGACTTGTGCGACTCGATATTGAGCAGTTCATAGGAATATGTGCATGTAGTGTGAGGTCTAACAAGTGACAAAAAAAAAATTATATTTTTTTTTTTTTGAAAAGAAAGAAAACACACACAAAACCATAAGCACATAAAATTACAACTCCCGAATCACCCGTGTGACCGGTAAATAAAACACAAAATTAAAACAGTCCGAGGGTTCAATTCTTTCTGATGCAGGCAACTGTGCCCACACCCCACTGTACTGCTCAGTCACTGAAACCTGTCTCTGTCCTGGAACCAACCCAGAAGCGTGCGCCCCTCTGAGCTCTGATGTGGGCGCGCGCGCGCATGGCGCAATCATTATGGGAGGCGCGCGCTTCTGGGACACACCTGTCAGAATGTCAGACTTTGGACTCAGGGGATTTGCCCTGGTCCTATGTTCATATTGTAACCCCTGCAGAAGTGATTAGTGCAGAATAACAGAAGAAGAAGATGAAGAATATGAAGAAGTGGGCGATTCTGGTTCTTGATGTGGGATGCGCGCGCCTTAGCATAAAAGGCCAGGACGCGCGCGCCTCCCCCATCAGGAAACAGAATGCCCAGAAAAGATGTAGATTTCGATCAGAACGCAGTTTAACCCTCAAACACTCCCCAGTGGAGTCTCCCACTGTAGATACCCCGGGGAACCACGGCTTGGGCTAGAGCGGTGAATTATCCTAGATGTCTAACTTGTTTTTAGATTGTTTTAGAGTCGCCACCTATGTTTTGAGGACATAAGAAAAACCTATTGATTGTAGCCTAAGTTTGATTACGAAAATAGAGATTCTTTGTTTTGAGGTTTCGGGGTTAGATTACGAGATGGGAAGTACCGGAAACACCCATCTCGCCCAACTAAAGTTGGTCTTTGCTTGATCAAAATCTACATGAATAAAATGTCTTCTTCTTCTTCTTTAAGTCATGAAAAGGGGATTTAAAATAGGATTTGGAATGTAGGAGATAACTCCTTAACCAACCTCAATGAGATAGGTGATCATTAGAGTCATGTCCCAAAATGATTTGGGTGATTGCACATTTGATTAAAGTAAAAGAGAGAGAGGAGATGGAGTAGAAAAGAAGGGAAAAGATGGACTTTTACCTACGATTTGAAGGCCTTCAAGTATTGCTTGATTTGATTCTTGGAGAACCTTTAGAAAGTGATTTTGGTATAGTTTTTTGTAAGTTCAATTTTCGGTCCTTGAAAATGGAGGTAAAGAGAGGTTTTTATAGGTGAAAGAGGGGTGTTTTTTTGTGCCAAAACTCAGTCACCAAGAAATCCTTCCCGGCAAATCCTGTAAATTGAGCAAGGGAGGGAATCCTGGCCAGAAATCTGTAACTGACGCCCAGAGGCGCGCGCTTCCTGCTTTGGGGGCGGGAGGCGCCGTGCCTGGCTCCTAGTGTCGGAGGCGCGCGACTCAGAGAAGGCAATTTTGACAGAATGGACTAGAAAGTCAGCCCTGTCATTCAGTTTAGTCCCTGGACTTAACGAAGTTAATCAGAACTTAACGGAAGTGATAGAACTAACGAGAAACACCTTAAAATGGGGAGAAACATAAGATCAAATGTGCAATCGGGGTGAGCGGTCCAAGGCGGGTGTCTACAACATGTGGCATCCTCCCCTCAATTCAAGCTCACTCCAGCATTGTCTCTTCGCAGTTTTGGCATCATAGATTAGGACACCCCTCCCTTTCTATCCTTAGTTTATTAAGTAGTAGATTCTCTTTATCAATTCCTTCAAATTTTTCTTCATGTAATTCTTGCGATATTAATAAAAGCCATAAATTGCCTTTTTATATTTCTTCTATTGTATCAAAAGCTCCGCTTGATCTTATTTTCTCTGATGTATGGACCTCTCCTATTCGTTCTCTTAATAACTTTAAATATTATGTCATCTTTGTTGATCACTACACCAAATACATATGGCTCTACCCACTCAAAAATAAATTTGACACACACACCACCTTTCTTCGCTTTAAAGCACTTGTTGAAAAATACTTCCGTCGTCCAATTTTACAACTTTATTCTGACAACGGTGGTGAATACCTTAAACTCTCACCATCACTACTCAACGACGGTGTCACTCATTTCACAACCCCTCCACATATTCCTGAATATAATGGGTATGCTGAACGTCGCCATCGCCACATTGTCGAAACTGGTCTCTCCCTTCTCTCTCATGCCAACCTACCTCTCACCCTCTGGCCGTATGCCCTTACTACGGCGGTCTATCTCATCAATCGCCTCCCCACCCCCACTCTCAAGAATGACTCACCCTACTTTTGTTTATTCAAACAACCTCCCAACTATTCTAAACTCTGTAGCTTCGGCTGTCTATGCTACCCCTGGCTTCGGCCTTATGCCCCACATAAACTAGCACCCAAATCCATCCCATGTGTCTTTGTTGCTACTCACCCTCCCAAGTGCCTATTACTATCTGGATCCCCAAACTCATCGAGTCTACACCTCCCGCCATGTCAAATTTGTTGAATCCACCTTCCCTTACTCAACTCTCACCGACTCTCCAATCCCTCCTACTCCTCTATCTCCCTCTAACTGGATTGTTGTATCTTTCCCCCCCCCCACCCCCACCCGCCCCATTACCTCTTACCTCCCTCTCATTCCCCAAACACCGCCCTCCCCTCCTCCTGAACACCCGACCGCACCAGCCCACACCCCCGCCCCTTCCGCACCAGCCAACACACCCGCTCGGAACCCTTCCCCAGACCCGGCCGGAACACCTACATCACCAGACCGGATCACCCCCCGACCGGACATCTACCTTTACCCAACCGAACCACCCCTCTTCCTGAACCTGTTCCTCCCACCTGCACCATCACTACTAGACTTTCCCATGGAATTACCAAACCAAATCCTAAATATGCCTAACTCTCCCTACTCTCCTCTCCCACCAGTCTCCCCAAAACCACTAAACAAGCCCTCTCCATCCCTCATTGGCATGATGCCATGCTTGAAGAATACCAAGCCCTCACCCGCAACCAAGCATGGTCACTTGTTCCTCCTTCAGCTGCTCACAATTCGTCGGTTGCAAATGGGTCTTCCGCATAAAATATAACCCAGACAATACCATTCATAAATACAAAGCCCATCTGGTTGCCAAAGGCTTTCACCAAGAACCCGACGTTGATTACTCTGACACCTTTAGCCCGATTGTCAAACCCGCTACCGTTCGTCTCCTGCTATCCATTGCCACAACCCATAAATGGTCTCTTCATCAACTTAATATCAACAATGCCTTCCTCCAGAAACCGTCTTTATGACACAACCCCCAGGTTTTGTTGATTCCACTTATCCCTCCTTTTTCTGTTGTCTCTCTAAATCCATATATGGTCTCAAACAGGCACCCCGGGCATGGTTCACTGAACTTAAATATTATCTTGTGTCTTTCGGTTTTACACCTTCCCTAGCCGATCCATCTCTGTTCATTCTCCACTCTCCGTCTCCCCTTTATCTCCTTGTCTATGTTGATGACATCATTGTCACTGGTCCATCTGACTCTACTCTCATCTCCTTCATCACCAGTTTATCTCACCGGTTCTCCCCCAAAGACCTTGGAACTTTGTCCTACTTCTTAGGAGTTGAAGTCACTCCAAACCGTGATGGTCTTCTCCTTTCTCAAACCAAATACATCTATGATATTCTCACCCGTCACAACATGCATGACTCTAAGCCATTCCCCACCCCCATGAATGTTTCCCCCTATTACTGTTGGGTTTTGATGCATCATGCACAGCAGAATAAACATAAGAAATCAAACACCCATGAGCCCGGATCCGTGCATATTGATTAAATTAAATATAAGATGAAAGATACATACCCTTGAAGATCAAATCCATGAACACGGACTTTGAGGTGCTAAAGCAAACACCCTCCATCGGTATCCACACGTCGAATGGATATCAAGAACACTTTCTTAATCTAGATTGCTAGACCCAAGGCTTGATGAAGAAATGATTTCTTCGTAGGAATTATTTTTCTCTTTGATTATTGTATTTTGATGATTATGGATCTCACAATAAATAATCATACCTCTCTATATTTTATTGTTTCTAAACAATGGTTTGTGATTTCAAAAATCACCATTAGAGGCTGTCAAACCCGGTTGCATATATTTATATGAGGGTTTGACCTAATTCCGTTTGGGATCGGGATTCTTTTCCAGTCAAGAAAACTGAACAAACTGGACTGGTATGAGGAAGGAGGCCGTACAGCTCCACCAGAGCCGTACGCCACCCAACGAGCCGTACAGTGGCCTAAGTTTGATTCCCAGAATTTTAGCCTTTTTACAATCCGTTCTATTGTGTGTGACCCAATAGGATTGTACTAAGTTGGCAACGAGTCCGAACGAGTCAGAACCCGTAAGTCATAAGCGGACTCTAGCAAGCCATTATGACTACCCAATTAGTATAACTTTGAAATCCAAAGTTACATTATAGAACATATCACAATCCCTTTGTCACACGATATCATATTGGACATAAGTCATGGTCTACGTCAACTTATGTTGTCCAATGATTTCTCGATCCCGAGTAAATTGATATGAGCAAATGATATCGAAAACTTCAATTCATTTGGGTACAGCCGTACACTATTATCAATCTCACTCATCAAGTGGCCAAGCAGATATCTCTCTTGAGAGAGGGACAATTTTACAGATTGGATATTTCATTCGCATTCCTAGAAATAAGGCTTAAGCCTGCCATTGGTCCATGCAATGAATTAATCCAAATTTAGTTTCATTCTCTTGCAAACGATTTGCATTTTGCTCATAGGGTTAAATTCTGAAACTTTGTTTCTGCAGAACATCTATATATTGAGAGCACAAAACATACGGTCGAAACTAAGCCAAAAGGCATCCACAATCCCATACTAAAATCAAGAAACCAAGTAACTTCTCTATACGGTCAAAACTAAGCCAAAAGACATCCACAATCCTGTATAGATTGGTCACCTGTTTCAAGATCATTCATTGTCTCATCAATTTCAAAGACTACATAAATTCTGAACTCTGATTTCTGTAACTTTCTGGATTAAATCATATTTCAGGAAACACAGTTTCAAAAACCAGCCATCTGAAACCAGATTCAGTTCCTGATTCGAATTCTATAAACGATTTACAGAACAATCAGAAAACCAGAAAACAAAACAAAACAAACAGGAAAATAGTACCAGCCGTACGGCTGAAAGGGAGCCGTGCGGCTTCCAGGCCTGTGCACGGTGACCAAACCCAGATTTCCAAAATTTCTTAAATTCGACCAATCCCAATATCGTGTTCATACATAATCCGATTACAGAAACACGAAAATACAGATTACGAATGTTAACCCATCTAATTCATATAATCTATAACCAATTTATTCCACAAACAAATTAGATCAAGATCATCAATGAATATAATCTAATTACAACATGATAATCTAAGCATGTGATCATACATATAAATCCAATAAATATTATTACAATCACATAATCCCCATGTTCATGCTCATAAATAATTTAACCATGATGTATTAAAATAATCAACGATACATACCCTTGAAGATCGGATTAAATAATTTAACCATGATGTATTAAAATAATCAACGATGAACGCAACTCTGATACCACTGTTGGGTTTTGATGCATCATGTGCAGCGGAATAAACATAAGAAATCAAACACCCATGAGCCCGTATCCATGCATGTTGATTAAATTAAATACAAGATGAAAGATACATACCCTTGAAAATTGAATCCATGAACACAGACTTTGAGGTGCTAAATCAAACACCCTCTATCGGTATCCACACGTCGAACGGATATCAAGAACACCTTCTTGATCTGGATTGCTAGACCCAAGGCTTGATGAAGAAACGATTTCTTCGTAGGAATTATTTTTCTCTTTGATTATTGTATTTTGATGATCATGGATCTCACAATAAATAATCATACCTCTCTATATTTTATTGTTTCTAAAATAATGGTTTGTGATTTCTAAAATCACCATTAGAGGCTGTCAAACCCGGCTACATATATTTATATGAGGGTTTAACCTAATTATGTTTGGGATCGGGATTCCTTTTTAGTCAAAAAAACTGAACAAACGGGACTGGTACGGGGAGGACGGCCGTATGGCTCCACCAGAGCCGTACGCCACCCAACGAGCTGTACGGTGGCCTAAGTTTGATTCCCAAAATTTTAGCCTTTTTACAATCCGTTCTATTGTGTATGACCCAATAGGATTGCACTAAGTTGGCAACGAGTCCGAACGAGTCAGAACCCGTAAGTCATAAGCGGACTCTAGGAAGCCATTATGACTACCCAATTAGCACAACTTTGAAAGTCTAAAGTTACCTTATAGAACATATCACAATCTCTTTGTCACGCGATATCATATTAGACATAAGTCATGGTCTACGTCAAGTTATGTTGTCCAATGCTTTCTCGATCCTGAGTAAATTGTTATGAGCAAATAATATCAAACACTTCAATTCATTTGGGTACAACCGTACACTATTATCAATCTCACGCATCGAGTGGCCAAGCAGATATATCTCTTGAGAGAGGGACAAATCCCATCTTGACTTATCATTCTTCCCTACAAGAATCCGATTATGCCAATCGTAGCCTTTATAACCACCCGGTTAGGGGTAGCATTTGAGTACGTCAAACATAATGTTCATTATGTGGAAGACTATGATAATCTCAGGTCTAAGGATTCAAATGGTATAACTATTATGAGATCTAATTATTACATTTGACCATGACATAAATCTCATAACGGGTCAATCCAGTACATTGTTCTCCAACAAGTACCCACAAGTTTAATCCGCATCCTATGCACTATAATCATCATATGATTATCCATTAAACTCATTCTAGCCCTTCATAAGTTCTAGGGACAATGATTATTATAATAAACATGCAAAAGATATAATAATCGGGTTTGTTATCTCTATAACAATGAAGCTATGATATAACGCATAGGCCTTTTTCAAGGGCCTACGGTATAATATTCAACAATCTCCCACTTACACTAGGCCCAATCAACGTGTATCCAATACCCATTGAGGTTTTTTATGATCTCTATCATAATTTCAAGCGAACTTATGTAGGATGATTATCCTTGTTATCATCATATGGTATTTTGCATATTTTGACTTCTCCAATCTTTGACGATTTCTCGAATAAGATAGAAACGTCTGAGTATATGTTTAGATAAGACATTAGTTCCTTGATTTGTGCAATAACAATTATTGGCACAATGAAGGTCCATTAAATTAGTGACACTGGAAATAATTTCTAGTTTACTAATTAGTCTTATCCAAACAACTTTCTAGTTGCATCTGTTGCTACTAGATACTCAACCTTTTGTAGAATAGTAATGGTACATTTAGAACTCTTCTAACACCATTATTAAACATAAACATGTATTTATACTGCAATATTTATCTTTGTTGGTTTGTAAGAATGCATCAATGTAACTATTACAAGATCAACTTTCACTCCATCAAATATCAAGAATGCATCCTTTGGTTCTTTTCAAGTACATAAGGATGTTTCTTAACTAGTGACTTTCACTAGAATCCAATTGGTATTATCTCATCATACTCCAAGTAGATGAGATATCCGGTCTTAGTACATTCACATGACTTACATGATAGATCCAATTGCCGAAGCATATGAAATCCTAAACATCTGCTCTTGCTTATTAGTCTTCCAATAAGACTAAATCTTGTCAAGAGTGATGCCATTAGACATTCGCAAGTAACCTCTTCAAGAGTCTTGCATAGTGAACTTTTCACTATCTTGTCTATATTAGTACTTTGACTTTAACCAATCAACCTTTTAGATTTATCTCTATAAATCTAAATTCCAAGGATATTGTAGACACCCCATTTTGGACATTCATTCATAGTCACACTACTTCTGTGTCTCGCCTTTGATTTGGGTCGAAACTCATTAAGTTGGACATGTTTCGTTAAGTTTCTGACTAACTCCGTTAGTCAGGGGCCAAAATGAACATCAAAACTGCTGTAGAGGGCAAAAATGTGATTCCAGCACAAGGATGCCTCATACGAGATATTTATGTCTCGTACGAGACATCCCCCCTTAACATACGGGTTTTGGTCAGTTTCCTTGTTGATCTCAATCCCTTTTCTTGGCAAACACTTAGACAATCCGGGAAAACCTAATGGACGATCCTAGAGTCCAAAAATACCTCTGTGGGAATCAAGTCTTGGATTCCCATCCAAACATACCTTCTTGGCCTAAACCCTAGGTCTTGAACTCCTATAAATATAGAGGTTCTTGAACCAAAAAACCTCTAGAATGGTCATTCACCCAAAACCACTCAAAATCTGATCAAAGAGGTCCTCACAATCAGCCTCTCTCCTCACCCACGAAATTCAAACCTTCATAACACCATTCAATCCAAGCTCATCGGATCATCAAGGCCTTTAGTCAAGGCCATCCATAGGATTTTCGAAGAACTCTTAGGTAAAACTCTTTGTTTTCTACCTTCTCATCTCCTTCTTTGTCTTTGAAGTAGTGTGATTACATTAAAGGATCAGCCTAGAGCCTCTCCAATTCATTGAGATGGTCTCGAAGCACATGATCCAACATTCCAAATAAATAAGAAATTATTTATTTGGCTCCTTTCGCGTATGTTTGCATAATTTAAAAACAATGATGATGATTTCTTAGCAAGACCAATCCTAGATTGGGTGAATTGGGTGCTCCTTGACCTTTCCAATTCATAACTTAACCCCTGAATCCAAGATCTCACGGTCCGTGTTCCGTTAAACATGGTGGCGACTCTCAAATCAAAATAAGGTAAAGCGAACGACAAACAAACCCGTAAACCCGCGCGCAAATAGATATAAGCGGCTTTATCCAAGTCTTTTATTTAGAAACTCTTTCAAAATGAATTATATGTCAACCACATACATTAAAATAGGAATAAAATTATGCTCCCACTAACTTTATTGTAATCACAAGTCTCATCTTTGATGAATTCAAACTCTTGAATACTACATCAAAATAAAAATTTCACTCCAATTATTTTGCTTTAATCCATCTCATGGATTCTAGCAGCTTGCATATTTTATTAGAACTTTATGGATCAAAACTCTTAGGTTGTATCAAACACATCCTAAAGTAAGTTCCTGCTAAGGAATGTAGTTTTGACATCCATTTGTCAAATTTCATTTCAAAATATGAGGTCATGACAATCAGAATTCTAATAACATTAAGCATGACTATGGGTGATAAAGTTTTATCATAATCGACATTATGAATTAACTTTGCTCAATTAGTCGTGCTTTATTAATATGCACCTTGCGATCCATGTCCGTTTTCTCCAAGAAAACTCATTTTCTATCCTATGGTTTTTAAGCCTTAGGGTAGAACAATCAAGTTCGAAACTTGATTATGATACATGGATTGCACTTTTAAATTTTATGAATCCAAGTCATTGATCTAAATCCGGAGCGGACTTTGCATCTTGATAGATGATAGGTCAATCATTCTCAATGATATATTCCTTATAACTTTCTATTACTAGAAATCAATATTTCTTGTTATAGATAGTATCCTATCATATATGAAAATAACTTGTGTATACTTGAACGAATTCCACAACTCCTTAATTATGAAACTTTGTTCAACTTCCATCTTAGGTTCTATGTCATTTTCTGGGTCTAGAACTCTTCAAAATGCATTTTACTCCCACTGGTTATTTAGAGATAAACGATTTATCTAGAAAGTGCTATTTAGAGTAACAAACGATTTGTACTCCAAAGGGTGTAAACTTAATATATTTAAGATATCCCATGAAATTATATTTACTAGATTTGGGTGTGATTTTGTCTAAGACAATACTTTTCTCAAAAGTATCACATCATAAATCTTTATGAAAGACAAACCATGTTTTCTTTTATTCCATATCTAATATGGTATTAGTCGAACCTCCTTAGATGAATCTCAATTAATTCTAAGCGTAGCTGTTTCCAGCACGTAATCCAGAAGGATAATTAAAGAATAGTTCGACTTATCATGAGACGAAAAACTGTATTTTACAGACAATCTGCAAACTTCTGGAACATCATCCGTACGGCTGCTAGGCATGCGTACACCTCCAAGCTTTCCGTAAGGCTGCTGTTTCCAGATTCTGTTTTTCTTAAACTGTAGAATTCTCATCGAGTCCGAGGCTCAAATATTCATTACTTTTATCTAATCAGAGTACATCAATACTTTTGCCATGATGTATTAGAATCCTTTCTAGCATTGTTACTTTAATAAACTACATACATCAAAATGTATAAGTTCAAAAGAGTACTTCCTCTTACTACTATTAGTAAAAGGTGTCTTGATCAATTTCTAGGATTCACGTCTATCACATGATTCGAAATCATGTGAATTTAAAAGTCTGTCCCAAGGAATTTTAGATATGTGATGTGGCAGATTTTGTATATATTATCTCCCTTATTTTCCTATGTATTTTGGTTCATTTTGATGTACTTAGACTAGATTTGATATAATTGAGGCATTATTTTATCATTTGGGCTTTATTGTTATCCGGGGGTAGAATAGTCGTTTTTATGTATTTATTTTTCCGGATGTAATTTTTAGTGAGCTTCAAAGTCATGTCTCGAAGATCAAGAATAGTCAAAGTCAAGGCAAAGTTAAAGTCAATTGGAGCGGAGGAGTGTAAGACCAAACTACAAGTTCTGGAAGTTGAGGGACTGTTTTGCATTTACTGAAAGTTTGGGGACTGAACTAGAAATATGAAAACTACAGGGGATGAATTGAAAAATGTGGAAAACGGCCCCATGGATTTCCGGATTCGGCAGACCTGGCGGTGGAGATCATTTTGATTTTACTTATTTTCTTTTTATTTTATTAGTATTGTTTTTATTGATTATTCCTTAGTCATTTATTATTATTAGTTTTAGTTTGAGAAGGAGATGAGGTCATTCATGGTGGGAGAAAAACTACGTACTCTTTTTCTCTCTGGAGTTTTATAGACCTTTCATGGAGAACTAACTCCATAGCTTTAGATTTGTGACTTGAACCTAAGTTAGTTCAATTGAGGTAATTTTCTATTCTCTTGTTCATTCTTTTCATAATTTTGCTTGTTCCTATTTTAGATTTGTATCTAGGGTTTGTGGATTTGGCCAATTCATTTATCCTTTTTATTGATCTATGCTAGAATTCTTTGTTCTGTGCCAGAATTAGGGTTTTCACCATAGCATCTTCACGAATTGTGTATGTGCCATAGCAATTCGGGAAGTAGGCAAAATGAAGCGATTATTTGTGTGAAATAATCATAGAAAGCATTCTTGATCTTA
The DNA here is from genome assembly GCA_026119855.1 of Campanula takesimana. Taxonomy (NCBI): domain Eukaryota; kingdom Viridiplantae; phylum Streptophyta; class Magnoliopsida; order Asterales; family Campanulaceae; genus Campanula; species Campanula takesimana. The sequence continues at coordinate 815,510 of JAOWBW010000593.1, forward strand.
GTCTCTTAAATTGAATCAATTAATCTTTAAATCTTTTCTGTGCCAGTCTAGGTTTAATTTTAATTAGGGTTTATAGTGAGTGTGCCACTGCTATAAACTAAACAGTAAGAAGAGACAGAGATTGCAATATATCTCGTGATCAAGTAAATAGTATTAACAGAGTAATAGAAGTACCAATGAAATTGAATTAGAAGACGGGGATAGGAATCAAATCTAGAATGTTTTTTTAATCATTGTTTTAATCAGTATAGTTTATTTTCCCGTCTTAGGAATTAATTACAATCAAATCAACCCCCAATCTGGTCAAGTGACTGTTCGCAAATAATCACTGTTCTTCGTGGATCGACCCTGACTTAACCTAATTACATTATTAGTGGCCGAGTTTAGGTCTAATTTAGTAGGCGTGCGACTAAGTCTACCAAATTTTGGCGCCGCTGCCGGGGAACGGTGTTTATTTGTTTACGTTCTTATTTTAATTCTTTATCTTTATCTTTTTATTTTATTTGTATTTATTTTTTATTAGTTTAGTTATTTAGTTTCCTTTTAGTTTTTATTTATTTATTTATGTTTTTAGTGTGGCACCTTGTATGGTCCACACCCGTTCTACTGATAATTGCTTGTGAGTCTTGAACTAGAAAGCAGATGGCAGTCCAGACATTGAGGCAAAGGACTGCCCCTAATTGGAATGAGCAATCACATGCCGTCCAATTCCCTACCTTACCTGCCGGGGTGACGTTTGAGTTGAAGCCGGGGCTACTGAATCAGCTACCGCATTTTTCAGGGATGCCCGGAGAGAACCCGAACCAACACGTATCTCAGTTTGTTCAGATATGTCAGAGCGTGAAGACGACTACACTTCCTATCGAGCACCTATTGCTTAGAGCGTTTTCTTTCACCCTGAAAGATGATGCTAGTACATGGTACTATCATCTTCCTCCCAACAGTATTACCACTTAGCAGGAGATGAAGGAGGTTTTTCTTGATGAGTTCTTTCCTCCCGATCAAATCAATGTGATGAAGCGGGACATTAGCAACATGGAAAAGAAGGTAGATGAGACTCTATACGAGTATTATAACAGGTTCCATAAGCTATGCAGGAGTTACCCGTACCATGGATTTGATGATGAACAGCTGATAGTATATTTCTATGGGGGATTGAAGGTTCAGGATAAACGCTTGGTAGATTCTTATTGTGGGGGCAGTATACTCAACAAGACGATTGAGGAGGCTAATGAAATAATTGATGAGTTGGCTAAGAGCACTCAGACACATGGCCGGAGATCGAGTTTCAGACAAGTTAGTGTTGTGGGATCGAGTGGTGGTGTACCGAGTAAGCTGGAGACAGATGTAGAGGACCTTAAGGGGATGATGAAACAATTGTTGATGGGTCCACCACAGAGTCAGCAGTATCCAACTAGTCAGTATAATCAATACGGACCACCATATGGGCAGCAGCAGCAGTATCAGAGTAACCTTTTGAGACAGTCTACGGATGATCTGCTTCACTCTTTAGCTTAGTCAGTGAGTATGATGAATGGTAATTTCCAACAGTATCAACAGATGACCGATGCGAGTATTGGTAATCTAGAGAGACAAATGGGGCAAATAGCTGATGCGGTTGGGAGACTAGAAGCTAGATAGGCAGAGAATGTACATTCTAGAACAGAACCGAACCTTAAGCAGTGTGCATGTGCCATGACTTTGCGCAGTGGTAAGGAGATTGGGAAGGAAGTTGTACCAGAGGAGCCAGTGATTGAGGTTGATGAGGTTGTACCTACGGAGAAGACCCCAGAGGAGGAGAAGAAAGCTGCACCAGAGCCCACAGTTTTTGAGCCGGATGTTCCATTTCCTGAGGCCTTGAGAGAGAATTTCAAACCAGAGCTTGACAAGGCTATATATGACACTTTGAAGAGGCTTGAGGTAAACATCCCATTTTTGGATCTTTTGCAGACGGTCCTGAGATATGCTAAATTCTTAAAGGAGTTGTGTACATTGAAGAGGGATCAGAAGGCAATGAGTCAGAAAAAGGTGAAGATGAAATAGCATGTGTCTGCCGTCTATCATAAGAAGATGCCCAAGAAGTGCAGCGATCCGGGTATGTTTGTGATTCCTGTGTCTTTGGGTGATGATTCTGAGCATATGGCAATGCTTGACTTGGGTGCTTCAATCAATGTTATGCCTTATGCATTGTTTGAAAAGCTCAAGTTGGGACCTCTACAGGATACTAGGGTGGTTATTCAGTTGGCAGATATGTCAAATGCATACCCTAAGGGGATGGTTGAGGATGTTCTAGTGCGGGTTGGTAAGTTCATATTCCCTGCTGATTTTTATGTGTTAGAGATGGACACGGATCCTAAGGCTCCCATTCTATTGGGAAGGCCATTTATGTCTACGACTCACACTAAGTTGGATGTTTCCAACGGATCGTTGACTATAGAGTGTGATGGGGATTTAATGGTGTTCAATATTTTTGACTCCAAGAAAGACCCTAAGGATGTCCGTGGTTTGTGTTTTATGGATGTAGTAGAGCCAAAGGTAGATGATGTGTCCAAGGTTTGTAGTAGTAGTGATGATGTGAAGATTGGTTTGGAGATCCCGGCGGTAAAACATGGACCAAGAAAGGTGAAGAATCTTCCTGAGCACCGAAAGCATGCATTTGGAGGTGAGGAAGAATTGATGATGGCTAGTGGTCCGATGAAGAAGAATAGAGGTTTGAGCACGATGAATAAAAAGAAGAAGGGGATTATGCAGACAATTCAAGCTCAAACGGGGTGGAGTGTGCACTAATGAGGTACCACTTATTCTCCTACGTTTAAATTGTCCTTATTTTTATTCAATTTTCCGCACTGAGGACACTGTAGTTTAAGCGTGGGGAAGGTTTCGTGGTGTATAGTATGCATTTTTATTTCTAGATTAGGATTTTTTTTTCGTTTCACAAAAAAAAAAAGAAAAAAGGTTAACCGGGAGGCAACCCGGATTTATTTGCTTATTTTGTTTATTTTTGTACATTTCGCTTTTAATTTTTAATGTCTATAATTGGTGCTACTGAAGGGTATATTTTTGTTTTTGTGGGTGCAGGAAATCTTGGCATGGAGGCACACATAGGCACACTCGAGCCAGACTGAAAAAAAAAAAGTCTGGCTAGGCATTCTTAAAAAAAAATAAAAAAAAAAATAAAAAATGCCAGGCCTTGTCACGACTCGTGCCACCTGGCACGACTCGTGACAGTTGATCAGTTTTCTATCAGCCCGTGTGGTCCAGCCGTGAGCACGATCCCCCTCTTGAAAGAATTCCTATCTGCACATGTGATGCACTCGTGCTCATGAGTGCCTTCCTCTGGCACGACTCGTGACAAACATCCTGATTTGTGAAGGGCAAAAGGGGGCAACTTACTGGGAGGTAAAAAAAAAAGAAAAAAAAGCTCTCTCTCTCTCACTCGTTCTCTTCTTCCTTCTCTCCCAGTCGTCTCTTCCTCTCTCTTTCTCTCTACCCCTATAGCCGCTCCCCCCTCTATACCCATCTTCCCAGTACACAACCGCCACCCCCGCCATTAAAATCAACTCCCCACTTCATCTTCTTCCCCCCTCACACCATCCCCACTCCCAGAATCACCTTCAAACACCATCTCTACCCACTTTCTCTCTCTAACCCTAACTACCCAAATCACCAAATTGGGTCAATTTCTTCCACTAGATCACCTTCCAATCATCCCTCTTACCTATATTTCACCAATTATCAACTCCCTCTTCATTCAAGTTTGAATTTCACTACAATTTCAAGAGCCCTAGAGTTGAAATTTTGGGGCTTTTTGATACATCCTTCTTGGAGCAATTGTGGAGGGACAAGGAGATTACTTGGGCATACTTGAGTGTTTAAAAGTATAATTTTTTCCAATTCTCTCAAATTTAAATTGTTGGGATTGATATATTGTTGGTTGGAATTGTGGCGATTCGGGTGACATCATTTGGTGAATTGTGCTAGTTTTGTGGTTGTGTTGAGATTGTGGTGTTGGTCTTGCTATTGATTATTGTTATGGTGAGTGAAATGGGTTGCAATTATTGAATTTTTTGTTTTGTAAACGGTTGTTTGTTGAGAATAATGGGGAAGAAGAAGGGTGGAGATGGTAGTAGTGGTGGTAGGGTGCGAAAACAAGTTGTAGTTGAGTCACCATCCCTTCCTTTTACGCCTTTCCTGTCCTTGCACTATTACACACTGAGGACACTGTATAGTTTAAGCGTGGGGGAGGGTTTGTATTATGTATAGTATGAATTTATTTATTTTTATGTTCTTAAAAAAAATAAAAAATAGAGAGACTGAGTGAAAACCCGAAAGGGCGCTTAGGCAAAAGGTGAGTTTTTGAGTGATTTTATCATTTATTCACCGGAGAGAAGTCATAAGGGGGGTAAGGAGTCTCGGGTTAGGATTTTCCTACATGGTGTAGGAGGCTCGGTTAGAGGTGATTAGGATAGAAACCCTCGTTCTTTCTTGGGGTAATAAGGGGGCGTTGGTGCTTTCACGAGGTAAGTTATGTTCGAAAACACTTTCCAGGCATCAACTTCTTATTTTTACGAGGGCGATAGTAGTGTGAGACTAGAGAGGGGGAAATTTAGGACATGTTTAGTTCCCCCTAGCTTTTATGTATGGGCCTTAATCCGGATACCTTTTTTCATTATTTTGGAGTTTGTATCGGGTTAAGGCCATTGATATTTGTTTGCTCTTGGTGATAATGGGGATGGAGTTTCTTATACTCCGAGTTGTTTGTGTTTGTTTACTTTTGACTTGGAGGATTAGAGGAGATTAGGGGTCATTTTCTCTCATGCTACGCTGATTAGACCGGAGTTTAGAGTGGGGTTAGGATGTTACTCAGGGACGAGTAACGGTCTAAGCGTGGGGGAATTTGATGTGGCGGATTTTGTATATATTATCTCCCTTATTTTCCTATGTATTTTGGTTCATTTTGATGTACTTAGACTAGATTTGATGTAATTGGGGCATTATTTTATCATTTGGGCTTTATTGTTATCCGGGGTAGAATAGTCATTTTTATGTATTTATTTTTCCGGATGTAATTTTTGGTGAGCTTCAAAGTCATGTCTCGAGGATCAAGAATAGTCAAAGTCAAGGCAAATTTAATGTCAATTGGAGCGGAGGAGTGTAAGACCAAATTGCAAGTTCTGGAAGTTGAGGGACTGTTTTGCATTTACTGAAAGTTTGGGGACTGAACTGGAAATATGAAAACTATAGGGGCTGAATTGCAAAATGTGGAAAACGGCCCCACGGATTTACGGATTCGGTAGACCTGGCGGTGGAGATCAGTTTGATTTTACTTATTATCTTTCTATTTTATTAGTATTGTTTTTATTGATTATTCTTTAGTCATTTATTATTATTAGTTTTAGTTTGAGAAGGAGATGAGGTCATTCATGGTGGGAGAAAAACTACGTACTCTTTTTCTCTCTGGAGTTTTGTAGACCTTTCATGGAGAACTAACTCCATAGCTTTAGATTTGTGACTTGAACCTAATTTAGTTCAATTGAAGTAATTTTCTATTCTCTTGTTCATTTTTTTCATAATTTTGCTTGTTCCTATTTTAGATTTGTATCTAGGGTTTGTGAATTTGGCCAATTCATTTATCATTTTTATTGACCTATGCTAGAATTCTCTATTCTGTGCCAGAATTAGGGTTTTCATCGTAGCATCTTCACGAATTGTGTATGTGCCATAGCAATTCGGGAAGTAGGCAAAATTAAGCGATTATCTGTGTGAAATAATCATAGAAAGCGTTCTTGATCTTAGTCTCTTAAATTGAATCAATTAATCTTTAAATCTTTTCTATGCCAGTCTAGGTTTAATTTTAATTAGGGTTTATAGTGAGTGCGCCACTGCTATAAACTAAACAGTAAGAAGAGATAGAGATTGCAATATATCTCGCGATCAAGTGAATAGTACTAACACAGTAATAGAAGTACCAATGAAATTGAATTAGAAGACGGGGATAGGAATCAAATCTAGAGTGTTTTTTTTAATCATTATTTTAATCAATATAGTTTATTTTCCCGTCTTAGGAATTAATTACAATCAAATCAACCCCCAATCTGGTCAAGTGACTGTTCGCAAATAATCACTGTTCTTCGTGGATCGACCCTGACTTACCCTAATTATATTATTAGTGGCCGAGTTTAGGTCTAATTTAGTAGGCGTGCGACTAAGTCTACCAAATTTTGGCGCCGCTTCCGGGGAACGGTGTTTATTTGTTTACATTCTTATTTTAATTCTTGTTCTTTTTCTTTTTATTTTATTTGTATTTAAGAATGTAACGCTTACATCCGTAGATTCGGATTTCCATTATTTACGTTATACTCATTATTTTGTTCTTCCTAGATAAGGACGTAAAGTCTCATTTATATGATTAGCAATACAATAAAGAAAATCATATTTAATGGAACACTTTCTTATTTGAAATAAGAAACATCCATAATCTTCTAATGAAGAAACCAAAATAATAATTTTACTTAAAGTAGGAACATCACAACATTGTTCAAAACAATTATGAACCCACTGGGTAAAGACACTTCGCAAGTTCTTATGATCAATGTTGCAACCATTGCATCATTATCAACACATAGGTTTATCTTTTCCCTTTTAAGTAGAATTTTAACATAAATACTTGAAATGGTAGTCCTACTACCCTTCCTTTTGATCTTTTAATTCAAATTGTAATTCTCCAATGGTCAATATTTTTTCCAAGGTAGAAATTACATCCTTTGGATTTCAGGTTTTAGCCACAAATATTTCCTTTAGGCTTGACAACTCTTGTCTTAAATCCTTATCCTTATTAACCTTTAGAGTTTGAGAAGGTTTCCATTTGATATTAGACTTAGCAATTTAAACATCAAATGTCGCTTATGAATTATATAAAATCCGATTGTTAGTTCTAAACTAACTTAATTATCAAGCCAATAAGGTAATTAATATGTCTCTCCATGTTCAAAACATGAGAACTTATTAACTTATTTTTCATTCATCATATGAATGTTTAGGCTTTAATCAATCTCAAACTTTTCTTGCCTTTCTTGTTTGTAGGAACGTTTCCTACGTAATTGCTTATCACATAAGCATCCATATGTTTCAGATACTTCTAAAATTCTAAACATATGGTTGCAAGTCATAGGACAATTGACATCCATAGATTCATCCACTTGATTCTAATTAAGTCTATGTCCGAGCATAAGGCATTAGGTTTCTTAGGAATAGAATTTATTAAGAATGCATAACTTCCGCTCTTGCTTAAGAACAATTCTTAAGCTCATGACTAGGTCAAGGAAGTTAATCTTATTCTTTTAAGTGGGGTCTATCGCAGTAACTAAACATGATTATAGTTTAAAACATTCTACAAAATATGCAAATAAATATACACATATATTTCATACCATTATCATTTAGACATTTAATGTATTTTATAAAGGGATTTTTACCAATAAGTCCCTAGAGGAATGTGGTATTTACCAATAAAAACACAACATTTCAAATTCTACCTTAGGGTCCTTAGGTTCAAACCAATTTTACCAATAAATCCCTTGTACCTTTTAAATGGCAAAAATATCCTCACCCCAAATAAATTCCTCCTACACCTCTAACCTTTGACCATTTTGACTGCCACCTTTACATTTGACCAACACCGCTGATCGTCGCCGGCCACCACCACCATCAGCAACCGACCGCCGCCACCGACCGCCGGCCACCACCACCGGCGAGCAGCCACTGACCGTCGCCGGCGACCACCACCATCCGCCACCGACCGCCGGCACCACCACCGGTGAGCAGCCACCGACCACCGCCGGCCACCACCACCGCCGCCGAACATCGCCGGGCCTCCGGCCAACCGCCGGACATCGCCGGGCCTCCGGCCAACTGCCGGACCGGTTTGTGTTATATACACAGCCCCTTATTTCCACATCCCCATTAAATTACCAAAGTACCCATATATATATATATATATATATATTTTTCAATTTCACTCTCCCTCACGTTCGCTCCCTAACCCCCCCCCCTCTCTCTCTCTCAGTTTGAAACAAGAAACGAACAGTCTCTCTCTAACGTCTCTTCGAATTGAAATGGTGAAAGTTAAAATACCCAAGACCGCCGCCGGGACCGCCGCCGCCGGGACCGCCGCCCACATCGCCGCCGGGACTAGCTCGTCTACAGCGCCTGTGAAAAAGGTAAGCAATTTTTAACCTTATTTTACATTTCTATATTCCCAATTAAACATAATTTGAAAAATGTAAAATTGAAATTGGATTCAACTACAAAATTATTCAAATTGCGAACAAAATGTACACAACACACTCTTTGGGATTTTTTTTTCTGTTATTAATCTGGGATGTTTGGGTTTGATGGCTTTGGTGTGTCTCGTGTATCACCACTCGAGATGCATCTCGGGTGTGTTTACACGAGACAACTCGTGTAAACACACCCGAGATGCATCTCGAGTGGTGTTACACGAGATGTCATCTCGTGTAAACCCACTCGAGATGCATCTCGAGTGGTTTTACACGAGATGTGATCCTTCTGAATATCAGCATTGTGAATTATCAGTCAGCATTGTGTTCATTTATTTAATCTACTGTAACTGTCGCTAATGTATTGTCTCTTATTTGTGTTTTTTGTAGGCACGTGATCCTATGACCGTTTCAGCTAGAAAGAGGAAGGCTGAAGAGAGTTTGGAGAGAAGAGAAAACCGGAGCAAGGCTCGGAATGACGAGGATGCCACAGCTGATGATGAGCAGGAGGAGAGGGAGGAGGAGGCGGCAGCAGCTGATGATGTTCAGGAGGAGGAGGCGGCGGTCGATGGGATAGTGAGGAGGAGGAGGAGGATAGTGATGATGGGGAGGAGGAGAGTGATAGTGATGATGGGGAGGAGGATGGGGAGGGGCAGGAGGGGGGGCAGGATGATGATGAGGAGGAGGAGGAGGAGGAGGTGGAGGTGGGGGTGCAGGAGGAGGAGGATGATGAGGATGATGATGTAGTAGAGCCTCCTAGACCTCTGAGACACGGGAGGAGGCGGGGTCAGGATGCGCCACCATCATGGCAGCTTCAGATGGACCCCGGTGGTGGGCTAGAGGATGTTTCACTGATGTACGGGTTCGGTGACCACCGAGCCAGACAGATTTGGGGTGACTCTACTACTGAGGGATTGGTGACTTTCCATACGAGACTCACGCATATTGCACAGTAAGCTTAGCATTAATGTGAAATGTTTTAAATATTGAAGTTATTTATACGTTTTTGTGTCGTTCCTTCCGATATTCTATTGACTTTGGCTAACAATGTCTACTCACAGGTTATTTGGACTCCTTATGGGACCGGGTCGGACGCGATACTGCCTGTTTCATACTACAGGGGTGTTATACGCTTTTGTGACATCACAGAGGCGTATATGCCTGATCGTGTGACTATGTAGTTCGGGTACCAGCAGAGGATCCCCAGACTGCCCCCCATGGCGACCGAGTTATGCGTTTTGGCAAAGGGTCAGAAGGGGTACCAGAAGCGTTACGGTGACGGAGATCAGGTTTGGCAGGAGTGGGTGGCTTTTGGCATGGCGGAGTTTAGGGCCGATGTCCGTTGGGGGCCACTATTTACTGGAGATCATCCTGTGGCTGTTCCCTTCGTGACTCCAGATTATATGTCTTGGTTTAGGGCTAGGAGTCATGTTCGGATAGCTAATCCGATACACGATCCACCCGGTGACATTCCACCTCCCCCACCTGATGTTCCACCGCAGCCTTCTGTCGCAGGGATTGCGGAGTTGCGAGCTATCATACTTCCATTTTTGTCGGATCCCAGTGCCCCCGAGCACTGGCTAGTTGGTCTTAGACGGGCCGGTGAGATTTTAGGACTTCCACCGCAGCCTTAGGATTTTATTTTATTTTTGCTTTTCATTGTATTGTAAAGGACACATTTTATTCTAGTTTTTATTGACACCTCTACTAGTTTGTTAATATGATGGTATTTTTATTTTAGTTATCGTTTTAAATCCCCCTCCCGATTCAATAGTTTATTCTAGTGTTTCGTAAAAACCCCCCCCCCCCCCCACAATTCAATAGTTTATTCTAGTGTTTCGTAAAACCCCCTCCCCCCCCCCCCGAGGACATGATGTTTTGTTGTTGTTGTGCTGTTGTGTTGTTGCTGTTGTGTTGTTGCTGGTGTTGAGACTACTGATGTATCTCGTGTAAACCCACACGAGATGTGTCTCGTGTGGGTTTACACGAGATACATCTCGTGTGTGTTTACACGAAACAAGTCTCGTATAAACCCACTCGAGATGCATCTCGAGTGGTGTTACACGAGATGTTATCTCGTGTAAACCCTAAAAATCCTAATAATGTCACAAATTTCTAACTCAATTTTCATTTGGATTTTGAGGAAAGTGATACTAATGAAAAACACTTTAAATGTCATTTAGAGCCTAGAAAAAATTAAAAAAAATAAACTAGGTAGTCGTATACCATTTTCACAACATCGGGACATTTTCCTTAAAACCCTAAAAACCCTAATAATGTCACAAATTTCTAACTCAATTTCCGTTTGGATTTTGAGGAAAGTGATACTAATGAAAAACACTTTAAATGTCATTTAGAGCCTAGAAAAAAAATAAAAAAAAATAAACTAGGTAGTCGTATACCATTTTCACAACATCGGGACATTTTCCTTAAAACCCTAAAAACCCTAATAATGTCACAAATTTCTAACTCAATTTCCATTTGGATTTTGAGGAAAGTGATACTAATGAAAAACACTTTAAATGTCATTTAGAATCTAGAAAAAAAATAAAAAAAATAAACTAGGTAGTCGTATACCATTTTCACAACATCGGGACATTTTCCTTAAAACCCTAAAAATCCTAATAATGTCACAAATTTCTAACTCAATTTCCGTTTGGATTTTGAGGAAAGTGATACTAATGAAAAACACTTTAAATGTCATTTAGAGCCTAGAAAAAAAATAAAAAAAAATAAACTAGGTAGTCGTATACCATTTTCACAACATCGGGACATTTTCTTAAAACCCTAAAAACCCTAATAATGTCACAAATGTCTAACTCAATTTCCGTTTGGATTTTGAGGAAAGTGATACTAATGAAAAACACTTTAAATGTCATTTAGAGCCTAGAAAAAAATTAAAAAAAAAATAAACTAGGTAGTCGTATACCATTTTCACAACATCAGGACATTTTCCTTAAAACCCTAAAAACCCTAATAATGTCACAAATTTTTAACTCAATTTCAATTTGGATTTTGAGGAAAGTGATACTAATGAAAAACACTTTAAATGTCATTTAGAGCCTAGAAAAAAATTAAAAAAAAAATAAACTAGGTAGTCGTATACCATTTTCACAACATCAGGACATTTTCCTTAAAACCCTAAAAACCCTAATAATGTCACAAATTTCTAACTCAATTTCCATTTGGATTTTGAGGAAAGTGATACTAATGAAAAACACTTTAAATGTCATTTAGAATCTAGAAAAAAAATAAAAAAAAATAAACTAGGTAGTCGTATACCATTTTCACAACATCGGGACATTTTCCTTAAAACCCTAAAAATCCTAATAATGTCACAAATTTCTAACTCAATTTCCGTTTGGATTTTGAGGAAAGTGATACTAATGAAAAACACTTTAAATGTCATTTAGAGCCTAGAAAAAAAATAAAAAAAAATAAACTAGGTAGTCGTATACCATTTTCACAACATCGGGACATTTTCCTTAAAACCCTAAAAACCCTAATAATGTCACAAATGTCTAACTCAATTTCCGTTTGGATTTTGAGGAAAGTGATACTAATGAAAAACACTTTAAATGTCATTTAGAGCCTAGAAAAAAATTAAAAAAAAAAACTAGGTAGTCGTATACCATTTTCACAACATCGAGACATTTTTCTTAAAACCCTAAAAACCCTAATAATGTCACAAATTTCTAACTCAATTTCCGTTTGGATTTTGAGGAAAGTGATACTAATGAAAAACACTTTAAAAGTCATTTAGAGCCTAGAAAAAAATTAAAAAAAAATAAACTAGGTAGTCGTATACCATTTTCACAACATCGGGACATTTTCCTTAAAACCCTAAAAACCCTAATAATGTCACAAATTTCTAACTCAATTTCCGTTTGGATTTTGAGGAAAGTGATACTAATGAAAAACACTTTAAATGTCATTTAGAAAAAAAAAAAAAAAAAAAAAAAAACTAGGTAGTCGTATACCATTTTCACAACATCGGGACATTTTCCTTAAAACCCTAAAAACCCTAATAATGTCACAAATGTCTAACTCAATTTCCATTTGGATTTTGAGAAAAGTGATACTAATGAAAAACACTTTAAATGTCATTTAGAACATAGAAAAAAATTAAAAAAAAATAAACTAGGTAGTCGTATACCATTTTCCCAACATCGGGACATTTTTCTTAAAACCCTAAAAACCCTAATAATGTCACAAATTTCTAACTCAATTTCCGTTTGGATTTTGAGGAAAGTGATACTAATGAAAAACACTTTAAATGTCATTTAGAGCCTAGAAAAAAATTAAAAAAAAAAAAACTAGCTGGTCGTATACCATTTTCACAATATCGGGACATTTTCCTTAAAACCCTAAAAACCCTAATAATGTCACAAATTTCTAACTCAATTTCCGTTTGGATTTTGAGGAAAGTGATACTAATGAAAAACACTTTAAATGTCAGTTAGAGCCTAGAAAAAAATAAAATAAAAAATAAACTAGGTAGTCGTATACCATTTTCACAACATCGGGACATTTTCCTTAAAACCCTAAAAACCCTAATAATGTCACAAATTTCTAACTCAATTTCCGTTTGGATTTTGAGGAAAGTGATACTAATGAAAAAACACTTTAAATGTCATTTAGAGCCTAGAAAAAAATTAAAAAAAATAAACTAGGTAGTCGTATACCATTTTCACAACATCGGGACATTTTCCTTAAAACCCTAAAAACCCTAATAATGTCACAAATTTCTAACTCAATTTCCGTTTGGATTTTGAGGAAAGTGATACTAATGAAAAACACTTTAAATGTCATTTAGAATCTAGAAAAAAAATAAAAAAAAATAAACTATGTAGTCGTATACCATTTTCACAACATCGGGACATTTTCCTTAAAACCCTAAAAACCCTAATAATGTCACAAATGTCTAACTCAATTTCCGTTTGGATTTTGAGGAAAGTGATACTAATGAAAAACACTTTAAATGTCATTTAGAGCCTAGAAAAATATAAAAAAAAAAATAAACTAGGTAGTCGTATACCATTTTCACAACATCGGGACATTTTCTTAAAACCCTAAAAACCCTAATAATGTCACTAATTTCTAACTCAATTTCCGTTTGGATTTTGAGAAAAGTGATACTAATGAAAAACACTTTAAATGTCATTTAGAGCCTAGAAAAAAATAAAAAAAAATAAACTAGGTAGTCGTATACCATTTTCAGAACATCGGGACATTTTTCTTCAAACCCTAAAAACCCTAATAATGTCACAAATTTCTAACTCAATTTCCGTTAGGATTTTGAGGAAAGTGATACTAATGAAAAACACTTTAAATGTCATTTAGAGCCTAGAAAAAAATTAAAAAAAATAAACTAGCTGGTCGTATACCATTTTCACAATATCGGGACATTTTCCTTAAAACCCTAAAAACCCTAATAATGTCACAAATTTCTAACTCAATTTCCGTTTGGATTTTGAGGAAAGTGATACTAATGAAAAACACTTTAAATGTCATTTAGAGCCTAGAAAAAAATAAAATAAAAAATAAACTAGGTAGTCGTATACCATTTTCACAACATCGGGACATTTTCCTTAAAACCCTAAAAACCCTAATAATGTCACAAATTTCTAACTCAATTTCCGTTTGGATTTTGAGGAAAGTGATACTAATGAAAAACACTTTAAATGTCATTTAGAGCCTAGAAAAAAATTAAAAAAAAATAAACTAGGTAGTCGTATACCATTTTCACAACATCGGGACATTTTCCTTAAAACCCTAAAAACCCTAATAATGTCACAAATTTCTAACTCAATTTCCGTTTGGATTTTGAGGAAAGTGATACTAATGAAAAACACTTTAAATGTCATTTAGAATCTAGAAAAAAAAAAAAAAAAATAAACTAGGTAGTCGTATACCATTTTCACAACATCGGGACATTTTCCTTAAAACCCTAAAAACCCTAATAATGTCACAAATGTCTAACTCAATTTCCGTTTGGATTTTGAGGAAAGTGATACTAATGAAAAACACTTTAAATGTCATTTAGAGCCTAGAAAAAAATAAAAAAAAAATAAACTAGGTAGTCGTATACCATTTTCACAACATCGGGACATTTTTCTTAAAACCCTAAAAACCCTAATAATGTCACAAATTTCTAACTTAATTTCCGTTTGGATTTTGAGGAAAGTGATACTAATGAAAAACACTTTAAAAATCATTTAGAGCCTAGAAAAAAATTAAAAAAAAATAAACTAGGTAGTCGTATACCATTTTCACAACATCGGGACATTTTCCTTAAAACCCTAAAAACCCTAATAATGTCACAAATTTCTAACTCAATTTCCGTTTGGATTTTGAGGAAAGTGATACTAATGAAAAACACTTTAAATGTCATTTAGAGCCTAGAAAAAAAAAATAAAAAAATAAACTAGGTAGTCGTATACCATTTTCACAACATCGGGACATTTTCCTTAAAACCCTAATAATGTCACAAATGTCTAACTCAATTTCCATTTGGATTTTGAGGAAAGTGATACTAATGAAAAACACTTTAAATGTCATTTAGACCTAGAAAAAAATAAAAAAAAATAAACTAGGTAGTCGTATACCATTTTCACAACATCGGGACATTTTTCTTAAAATCCTAAAAACCCTAATAATGTCACAAATTTCTAACTCAATTTCCGTTTGGATTTTGAGGAAAGTGATACTAATGAAAAACACTTTAAATGTCATTTAGAATCTAGAAAAAAAAATAAAAAAATAAACTAGTGGTCGTATACCATTTTCACAACATCGGGACATTTTCTTTAAAACCCTAAAAACCCTAATAATGTCACAAATGTCTATCTCAATTTTCGTTTGGATTTTGAGGAAAAGTGATACTAATGAAAAACACTTTAAATGTCATTTAGAGCCTAGAAAAAAATAAAATAAAAAAATAAACTAGGTAGTCGTATACCATTTTCACAACATCGGGACATTTTCCTTAAAACCCTAAAAACCCTAATAATGTCACAAATTTCTAACTCAATTTCCGTTTGGATTTTGAGGAAAGTGATACTAATGAAAAAACACTTTAAATGTCATTTAGAATCTAGAAAAAAAAATAAAAAAAATAAACTAGGTAGTCGTATACCATTTTCACAACATCGGGACATTTTCCTTAAAACCCTAAAAACCCTAATAATGTCACAAATTTCTAACTCAATTTCCGTTTGGATTTTGAGGAAAGTGATACTAATGAAAAACACTTTAAATGTCATTTAGAGCCTAGAAAAAAAATAAAAAAAAATAAACTAGGTAGTCGTATACCATTTTCACAACATCGGGACATTTTTCTTAAAACCCTAAAAACCCTAATAATGTCACAAATGTCTAACTCAATTTCCATTTGGATTTTGAGGAAAGTGATACTAATGAAAAATACTTTAAATGTCATTTAGAGCCTAGAAAAAAATTAAAAAAAAAAATAAACTAGGTAGTCGTATACCATTTTCACAACATCGGGACATTTTCCTTAAAACCCTAAAAACCCTAATAATGTCACAAATTTCTAACTCAATTTCCGTTTAGAATTTGACCAATGTCATACTAATGGAAATGTCTTAAAATGCCATCTAGAGCCTAGAAAAAAAAAATAAAAAATAAACAACTTGTCATTTGGAGTTTATGACATCTCGTGTAGTATACACGAGATGGTCAAGTTAATATCGTGTAGGTATACACGAGATGTTTAAATTCCATAAACCTTTTTCCGCGACCATTGCATGAATTTGACGATTAAACCCTACTAAAACACACCCATTCTGAACAGAAACCTCACAATAGCCCTTTATCATTCAAAAATTCAATCTTTAAGTTCATAACATGGATTACTCACATAATAACATGGATTCCTCACATAATTCTCCACAAAATTCTTATGATTGTATTGACCTTGATATGATAGATTTTCTCGTTGATGAAGAAGAAGAAATCTTACAAAATATTCTCCACATCAACATTCTCCAAGTTTCAATGATCCTAGCTTCGATGAAGTAAGTTTTTAATGTTTTTTTGTGTATTGTGATCAAAATCAAAATAAAAATCCCATCTTGTTTTAAAAATCCCATCTTGAATTAAATCACATGATATTTATTTATACAATCTTCAAATACACATGACAATAACAATGAAATATCAGATCAAATTCCAGTTTTCAATTTTTTTTTTCAATCTGTACAGGGAGTATCTCGTGTAAGTCTACACGAGTTTCATCTCGTGTGCCACTACTCGAGATTAATCTCGTGTAGACATACACGAGATGAAACTCGTGTAGACTTACACGAGATAGATGTATGCTGGGGCTTTGAAACTGACTTTTCATCTCGTATTTTGCAGGGTCCATTCCCGGATACCAGTGATGAATTCACGACATCAGAAATATTTCAAACTCGGGATGCGCTTCTTGCACATGTACGGGAAATAGCGAGGGGTCGAAATATACACCTAGTTATACATAGCTCGAGGAATAGACGTGGAAATAAACTAGCATATGCTTACATCACATGTCATTTTGGTGGACAACACAGGGCCGGAAGATCAAATAACATTAGGAAGACTAGTACAAAGAAAAGAGATTGCAGTTTTAAACTATACGCCACAGAGAGGGGTGTTGATGGGTCATGGGGTTATGTTGTGAGGAATGGCATACATAATCATGCCTTCCTTTGTACCCGGAAGGTTTTCCTCTCGGGAAATTGACACCTGGGGAATATGACGCTGTGTGTACCGCAAGTGAATGTTCAGTGCGTCCAAATGACATTGTGGCAATGCTAAAGATGCAGGATGAGAAGAACGTGAGCACTCCGATGCACGTCCGGAATGCCGTGTCAAAATATAGAGAAGGGGAACGACAAGGGAGGAACCCGCTACAACAATTCCTTAAGTTACTCAGAGATAATGAATATACTAGCTACACGAGGGAAGACGCTGAGACTGGCATGATCGAAGACATATTCTTCTCTCACCCATTAGCAATGAAGATTCTGAACTGTTTTCCATATGTTGTACAGGGTGACTGCACTCATAACACCAACTGCTACGGACTGTACTACTTGCAGTTTGTAGGTTTTACTTCCACCGGGCATAATTTCACAATAGCGTCTGCGTTCCTCAGGCATCAGAGTACGGGTGATTACGAATGGGCATTGAACAATTTGCACAGTCTGTTTACACCTCCCCGGTTGCCTACAGTTTTTGTCACTGATCGTGAGTTGGGTTTCATCAGCGCTCTCCGTACAGTTTTTACCCACACCGCACACTTCTTGTGTCGGAGGCATATCGAAATGAATGTTAGAAGGAAAGGGTTGGAGCATACAGGTAGCGAGGACTTCGCAGAATCATTCATGAGGACGTTCAATTATGCAATCTCAGCCCCTAACCCCGACGAATGGGACTTACGTTGGGCAGAGCTTCGTGACCGTTTCAGATCTTATCCTGCACTATTGGATTACCTCCGCGAGACATGGCTTA
The DNA here is from genome assembly GCA_026119855.1 of Campanula takesimana. NCBI lineage: Eukaryota > Viridiplantae > Streptophyta > Magnoliopsida > Asterales > Campanulaceae > Campanula > Campanula takesimana. Next base: position 833,305 of record JAOWBW010000593.1, read on the forward strand.
ATTTGTACTCTCAGAATATTTTGTCCATGCACACGGATGTGTTAACACACTTCAGGACCCATACCACAAACAGGACTGAGGGTGAGCATAACAGGTTGAAGAAGGCATTAGGGAGTGCTTCTTCTACTTTTGACACACTGTTTAAAAAGGCTCATAAAATCATAGATATCCAGCTAAAAACTATCAAACAGGGTATGAATAGATCAAGGACCAGATATCCAATTGATTTGAGGACCCGCAATCTATATCGCAACATATTCACTAGAGTGTCAATGGTAGCCTTTCGCATTATCAGACAAGAGCATGATCGAATTCAGAAAATCAAGCAGCGTCATAATGGGGGTTATGTAATCACTGAGGCTGCCTGCGGGTGTTACTACAGGCGGACACATGGACTTCCATGTAGTCATGAGATTGCACAGATAGAGGAGTGTCAGGGACGGATTGAGCTGTCCACGATTCATGAGTTTTGGAAGAAGTTGGACATTGAAGTAGACAACCCTTCATCTAAGGAGCCTGAACCGGTAAGGAGACAGTTATTCAAAACGATGGAGCCGGATCATATTTCAAAGCCGAATGAACCCCGGGCCGGAAGTTCCAGAGAACTTTCAGATTGGGAGCATACTAACAAATTTTTTGGAGTCCCCGCTACACCATCCTCGACTGGCAAAGGGTATATATCTTCATTCAATTATGTCTCAAATTTTTTGCTGTTGTATTGTTGCTGTTGTGCTGTTGTGTTGCTGCTACTGTTTAACTGCTGCTGATATGTCTCGTGTAAGTCCATACGAGACATATCTCGTGTTGTATTACACGAGACTTGTCACGTGTAAAACCCCACGAGATATGTCTCGTGTGGACTTACACGAGACACATCAGCAGCAACATCAATTTTTTTTTAACACTTTCAAACAACAGTATGGATGCTTCTCACTCTTTTTTCTTTGCCCTATTTCAGGTCTAGATGTGCATTCATTGCATCAACCCAAGCGAGTTCGGAGTCCACCCGCAAACGGAAATCACCTTCAGGACCCACACCATCTACCCCTGCTAGTACTCCTACGGATCATCCACCAGTAGCTCCTTCCGGTCGTGGGAGAGGACGAGGTCGAGGCCGAGGTCGAGGTCGAGGACGAGGACGGGATCAGGGTCAGGTTCAGGGTCGTGGAGAGGGAAATGGACAACCCAATTATACTAGTTTATACAGCTTCCCGTATGTAGAGTCTTTTCCGCCTTTCATTACCCCGCGTATTGGAGGCATTATAGATGTGGCATCAGATGGACATTGTGGCTATAGAGCCGTAGCAGCACAGATATACGGAGATGAGGAGAAGTGGGCTGAAGTGCGCACAGAATGTTACAATGAGGTGCTTGCTCGCCAAGACCTTTACGAAAGAGTTCTACCTTGGATATCGGTAAGAGAACTCTTACGTAAGATTGCTTGCTATAGCCGGACGGCGCCCAGTGATTATTGGATGGAGCTCCCAGATCTTGGGCACATCATTGCCACGAGGTATAATGTGGCGTTCATTTCTTACTCGACTAGCGGTGGTATGTTATGCCTTCCAGTGACTGCACCAGTACAACCACCGGTGAACACAGTTGTGGTGGGACAAGTCAATGGAAACCATTTTATAGCGGTATGAAACTTAATTGTCTCATCTATATTAGTTATATTTAGTTGTCTTACTTATATTCATTATATTTCATTGTCTTGTATTTAACTGTTATTACTTTTGCAGCTGCGCATGTTAGGCAATGATTACCCAATACCACCACCACCAAACCTTTATCGGAACCGCTATGATCCAACCGCAAGCCAACTACTCCTCCCATAGCAAGATAGGATAGCAGAGTTCAGTCAACTCTATGAGGAGGATACCGATGCAAGAAGACAAAGAAGATTACATATAGGATAGTATATGTGTAATGGTTTTTGATTTATCCAGTTTGCATGAATGTTTGAATTATATGCTTATCCTTGTTAACACTTTCATTTCGTATACAATTAGGCGATAGTATATGTGTAATGGTCTATTGATGTTTTGTGGAGATGTCCTATTTGAGAATCAAATTTCATTCCAAGTTATGTTTATTGTTGCTTTTGGTGTTGCGGTTGTGGAAAAGCAGCCTCAGATGCCTATGTCGTGTATACTTATACGAGATGAGAGCTTACATCTCGTGTATACATACACTATATCTCACCTCGTGTGTACTTACACGAGATGTATCTCGTGTATATGTACACGAGATGTAAGCTCTCATATCGTGTAAGTATACACGAGACGTGCAAGGGCAGCGATGGAATTAAATGGGCTGTGTATTTACTGGGCTGTGTATATAGTTTTTGCCTGCCGGACCTCACCCAGTGCCGCCACAACCATCTTCAACACCAAATATTATAAATAAATATTATTTGCTCTTGGGAGGGTTAGAACCCAAGACCTCTTAGTCTTGGCTAAGACACCTAACCACTATGCCAAGCTTCTTACTTGTTCAATTAGTAGACTATTATATATTTAACACTACATCACACATTTTTTTTTCGGGTTAGGAGTATTAATTCTTCACAATCGAACAATTACTCATTTTTAATAAAAAAAAGAGATAAATTTATTTCACAATTGTTTAAAGAGCATTTGATAACACATAATTCTGAAAATGAGTATCTTTTGTAAAAACTGTGCGATGAATTTCTTAGTTGTTACACTCAACTCATGTGTTAACAACTGAGAAATAAATTTACCAGTTCTTATATTAAACTCGTGTGTGAATAACTGAGAAATGAATATATCATTTATTATTATATTAACAATAGAGAAAAATTGATAACTGAGAAATGAATGTACCAGTTCTTTGTACTCAAATTCATATGTGAATAACTGAGAAATGAATGTCTCATTTATTATATAATTAAACCGATAAACTGAGTCATCAATTAGAAAAAATGAGAGGTGATTTTATGAGTTTTTATTCAATTATAAATAACTATTAAATGAATGTCTCAGTTATTATATTCAAATTCATGTGTGAACAACTGTAAAATGCATGTCTCAGTTATCATAATGATTGTGAAAAATTGAGGGATGGATTTATCAATTTTTAAAAATGAATAATGAAAAAATGACACAATTGTGAAATGTTGAAAAATGATTTTACAAGTGAAAAGTGGAAATTTTATTTTTTAAGATTGTGAAATTAAAAATGATTTTTTTTTTTTTTTCAAATTTTATAAGTGAAAAATGATCTTTTTTTGTTTATAAAATTTGAATTATGTGTTGAGTGTACTTGTTTGATTATCGACACGATTAAAACAATGGTTTCAGATCATTTTTTCAGTTTATAGATTTTTAGATATGTCATTTTAAAATTTTAGTTGAAAAAAAAAGAAAGAAAGAGAGACAAACAGGAAGAGAGAAATAGAAAACAGTAGGAGTATGTTCTTAATTTTAGCTCCTTACTCCACCCACAACAAGCCCATGCCCACCTCCTCAAGACCGCCAACTGCCTTTCCCTATATGCCAATCATCACAGACGTTGGGGCTGGGTGGGAGCGAAGGGAATTTTGGTCCAAGAAAAGGGTCAAGGACTTTTTGGTAGGTTTTCAAAATGTCTGGCCTTATTGGTAGTTTTTATTTGGCCTAGGGACTTATTGGTCAAAGCCTCTTTTATAAATACTCCCACTAAATTATACACCTTCAAATACAACAATTGTATAATATAATTTAAATGGGCTAAGATCTATATTTCACTTGATCTTACGTCCGTGAGGGCAAGATGCATAAGACCAAGCTAGTTAGGTAGATAACTCATTATCAATCATATCATATATGACTCTTAGATCCTTTATGAGATTTATTTAGATATCTTATGTCAAACATGTTTTAATCTCATCTTGTGCCTTAGGCCCATAACCCTTATGATAGCCTAATTGAGTCAAACCACGTTAAACGTATAGGAACCACTCTTTCACTCATTATGCTCATAAACTGATAGAATTAATGCGCCTCGCGATGGTTAGAGCCCGCATAAAAATACTCGGTGTACTCACATGTGTTTTAATAATGGATTGGCACATGACTTAAGTTTTAAGAATGTTTATTTGCATAGAGATATGCATCATATATTTAATTATGTCAAACATAATATAATATAGTTTTTGCATAATCGATGTTAACTAATCAAATTAATTAACAGAAGCAAAATCTTGCGATTCAATTATGAAGCAACATTCTGGGGACAGAATCTAAATTATCTGTAAACAATTTACAGATTGGATATTTCATTCGCATTCCCAGAAACAAGGGCGTAAGCCTGCCATTGGTCCATGCAATGAATTAATCCAAATTTAGTTTCATTCTCTTGCAAACGATTTGCACTTTGCTCATAGGGTTAAATTCTGAAACTTTGTTTCTGCAGAACATCTATATATTGAGAGCACAAAACGCACGGTCGAAACTAAGCCAAAAGGCATCCACAATCCCGTACTAAAATAAAAAAACCAAGTAACTTATCTATACGGTCAAAACTAAGCCAAAAGACATCCACAATCCTGTATAGATTGGTCACCTGTTTCAAGATCATTCATTGTCTCATCAATTTCAAAGACAACAGCAATTCTGAACTCTGATTTCTGCAACTTTCTGGATTGAATCATATTTCAGGAAACACAGTTTCAAAAACCAGCCATCTGAAACCAGATTCAGTTCCTGATTCGAATTCTGTAAACGATTTACAGAACAATCAGAAAACCAGAAAACAAACAAAACAAACAGGAAAACAGTACCAGCCGTACGGCTGAAAGGGAGCCGTGCGGCTTCCAGGCCTCTGCACGGTGACCAAATCCAGATTCCCAGATTTCCAGAATTTTTTAAATTCGACCAATCCCAATATCGTGTTCATACATAATCCGATTACAGAAACACGAAAATACAGATTACGAATGTTAACGCATCTAATTCATATAATCTATAACCAATTTATTCCACAAACAAATTAGATCAAGATCATCAATGAATATAATCCAATTACAACATGATAATCTAAGCATGTGATCATCCATATAAATCCAATAAATATTACAATCACATAATACCCATGTTCATGCTCATAAATAATTTAACCATGATGTATTAAAATAATCAACGATACATACCCTTGAAGATCAGATTAAATAATTTAACCATGATGTATTAAAATAATCAACGATGAACGCGGCTCTGATACCACTGTTGGGTTTTGATGCATCATGCGCAGCGGAATAAACATAAGAAATCAAACACCCATGAGCCCGGATCCGTGCCTGTTGATTAAATTAAATACAAGATGAAAGATACATACCCTTGAAGATCGAATCCATGAACACGGACTTTGAGGTGCTAAATCAAACACCCTCCATCGGTATCCACACGTCAAACGGATATCAAGAACACCTTCTTGATCTGGATTGCTAGACCCAAGGCTTGATGAAGAAGCGATTTCTTCGTAGGAATTATTTTTCTCTTTGATTATTGTATTTTGATGATCATGGATCTCACAATAAATAATCATACCTCTTTATATTTTATTGTTTCTAAAATAATGTTTTGTGATTTCCAAAATCACCATTAGAGGCTGTCAAACCCGGCTGCATATATTTATATGAGGGTTTAACCTAATTCCGTTTGGGATCGGGATTCCTTTTTAGTAAAAAAAACTGAACAAACTGGACTGGTACGGGGAGGACGGCCGTATGGCTCCACCAGAGCCGTACGCCACCCAACGAGCCGTATGGTGGCCTAAGTTTGATTCCCAGAATTTTAGCCTTTTTACAATCCGTTCTATTGTGTGTGACCCAATAGGATTGCACTAAGTTGGCAACGAGTCCGAACGAGTCAGAACCCATAAGTCATAAGCGGACTCTAGCATGCCATTATGACTACCCAATTAGTACAACTTTGAAAGTCCAAAGTTACCTTATAGAACATATCACAATCTCTTTGTCACGCGATATCATATTAGACATAAGTCATGATCTACGTCAAGTTATGTTGTCCAATGCTTTCTCGATCCCGAGTAAATTGATATGAGAAAATGATATCGAACACTTCAATTCATTTGGGTACGGCCGTACACTATTATCAATCTCACTCATCGAGTGGCCAAGCAGATATCTCTCTTGAGAGAGGGACAAATCCCATCTTGACTTATCATTCTTCCCTACAAGAATTCGATTATGCCAATCGTAGCCTTTATAACCACCCAGTTAGGGGTAGCGTTTGAGTACGTCAAACATAATGTTCATCATGTGGAAGACCATGATAATCTCAGGTCTAAAGATTCAAATGATATAACTATTATGAGATCCAATTATGACATTTGATCATGACATGAATCTCATAACGGGTCTATCCAGTACATTGTTCTCCAATAAGTACCCACAAGTTTAATCCGCATCCTATGCACTATAATCATCATATGATTATCCATTAAACTCATGCTAGCCCTTCATAAGTGCTAGAGACAATGATTATTATAATAAACATGCAAAAGATATAATAATCATGTTTGTTATCTCTATAATAATGAAGCTATGATATAACGCATAGACCTTTCTCAAGGTCCTAGGGCATAATATCCAACACTTACCAAGTCTACCGACTCCCCTACTATTGACCCCACTTCCTACCGTGCCCTTGTTGGTGGTCTCTAATATCTATCCTTTACCCGACCGGACATTGCTTTCTCTGTCACCTTTCATGCCTTTTGTGATGCCGACTGGGCCGGTGACAAATCCGACTATGTCTCCACCTCTGGTTTTTTGGTTTACTACAGTCGTAACTCTATTTCCTGGTCCTCCAAAAAATAACAGTCCCTAGCCCACTCTTTCACTGAGGCAGAATTTCGTGTTGTTGCTGATACTACTACTGAGTTGACCTGGGTTCAAAACCTACTCACCGAACTTGGGTTCTCTCCGTCTCAACCACCAGTCGTCTACTATGACAATCTTAGTGCCACTACATACTCGGCCAACCCGTTTTTTCATTCTCGCATGAAGCATGTTGCTCTTTCTTTTCACTTTGTTCGTGAACTAGTTCAGTCTGGCTTGTTACGCGTTCAACACATTTTAGGCGATGATCAAGTTGTTGATGCTCTCACTAAACCTTTACCTCGGTTATGCTTCCATCAATTTATTTCCAAGATTGGTCTTCTCCACGGATCATCCATCTTGCGGGGGCGTATTAAATATATACCCGATAGTACACGGGTTTCACCCGACCGGACACACACACCCGGCAAACTCAACCGGCTCTAGGGTTTCCTAGGGTTTCTTGTTCCCTACTCTTCCTAGTGTTCTATCTTTGATATTATTGTAAAGATCTCAATGGTATTTAGATTAGGAAACTGTAAGATACCCGCGGGAAATGGAAAGTTCCCTCGAGAATCAAACACGGAAACTTATGTTCAAGAAAACGGAGTCGCCAAGTTAATTTAATTTTAAACCCAAATTTAACGGAAAAGGTTAGAGAATGTGAGTTTGGAGGTCAAGTTACGTCTTGGGAAGAACTTTATCGCGGTTCACCCAAGACGCCTCGAAAAAGACCGAGTCTCTCTAGTTGTTGACCAAAATGTGCAAGTATGTGTGTATTTTAAAAAGGAGAAACTGACTTAACAGAAAACAGTTTGAAATTTAACAAAAGGGTTTATTTGCAAAGTTGTTTAACAGAAAGGGACAAAACCGGAAAAAACCATTCCCTGGACAAACCATCCGTATGGCTGAGGATGGTTGTCCTGGGAATTTTATAGATTTATCAGAGATCAGTCCAATTCAGGCAGGAACAGTGCATCCTGCTGAAATTGGACTGAGTTTGATCTTTTCAGTTTGCTTTGTGGTACAAAAACATATATACCAACATCCCTATCCCATTGATCATCAATTAATCACAAAAAACACATGATTTTGGGTGTGATCAAGGGAATAATTGGGGAAAAAAGAACAAAAGTTGATGAACATGGCTTTGAGCCAAAACAACCATTTGAAAGGTTAAAGATTGAGAGTTTAACCTCCCAAATGGATGATTCACCAAATAGAAAGCCATTAGGCATCAAAAATCAATCTTTGGATGAATAAAGATTGAGTCTTTATCATCTAAAGGGACATTATTTACTTGAATCAAAGTTTGGATGGTAAAGATTAGGACTTTACCACCCAAACTTGATCATCAAAACAACAACATTATTATCATAAATAGACAAAGGCTTTTTCCAAGATGTGCAATGGATCACCAAGCCCAAAAGTAAAGACATGTAATTAAATGGCATAAATTAGATTGCATTTAAAGTAAATGACAATAAAGTAAAGTGCATTTATCATAACAAGTATTTGATCATCTTGGCTTGTAACCCTTGTTCATACACAAGGTATGAGGGCACCATGAATCACTTCAAAGACTTGGTTCCAAGTGATAGTTTATGAGAAATACATGAACATAAAATAAACAAGATAATATAAAAGTATATAAAAGACGAGTGAAGGGAGATGGGGGAGAAAGAGGCCTCACCAATGTTTGATTCTAACCTATCTTCCTCTCTTTCACTCAATTTTCTCAATGTGCATGTTTCTGCTTGTATTTCAGCAGAGTTTGTGCTCTCAAAATGATTTTCTCCCCTCCCTGAAATGATCAGCAAGGGTCTTAATTTATAGGGACTGAAGGCACCCAAACCAGCCGTACTGCTGGGCCCTTATAGTACCCAAACCATCCGTACGGCTCAGCATGGCGAGCTTCTAGATTGTTCTAAGTTTAATTCCAGAACAGTCCTAGAATTTTTAGTTTATCTTAGTGAGGTCCTAGCCTATCAGTTTATCCCTGAATGGTGCTATGGTTACCTCTAAGGTTGGTTTATGTTTAGATTGGGGTACTTACAGAGCCCCTCGGCAATGTCGCTTTATGGAAGCGGGGTTGTCGATAAAAACATCCCAATCTTTCTATGACGGGAAGATGGTTTTGACCGATTTGGTTGCATGGATGGACCTAGGGGTATAGGATTCCTACGTATCCCGTTTGCGGGGAATCAAACCTAACGTAGTTCAAGAGGTGAGAAACTTTGAGGCTACTCAAACCTAAGGGAGAACGTTGAGGTCGGGTGAGGAACTTAGCGTCTCAAACCGTGACCGTTGAGGTCGGGTGAGGAACTTGGCATCTCAAATCGTGACCGTTGTCACGCCCCGGAAATCTCAAAAATCCATAAATATAAAATTTACATAATATACATCTCCAAAATACAAAATACCAAACACGGGCGCGTGAATTCAACTATGAAATCTATACCATCAAGCAACACCTCAACGAGATTATAACTCGGAGACTAGAAACAAACGAGGAAGCAAGAACAACTATTAACAAAAATACCCAAAGTGCAATACAAAACACTGAACGACTACGAACCACAATAATATGCGTAAAGGCTCCGAAGGGCAACTATCCCAAATGCGATCAACCTGCTCAGAAGATTCCCGCTACAACGGACCTCACAACGCTACCACTTGCTTTCTTGGGGGGGGGTTAAGGAAAAAAAATTTGAAACAAGAAACGGGGTGAGATAAAATCTCAGTAAGTTACTAAATGCATCTACATGGCATAATATCATGCAAATCAATTATATAACTGAGCAAGTAAATCATATAACAACAAATGAGAAAGCTCCCTATCGCCAACCGTCCCATACCAGTTGGAAATAACGACTAACTCATCATGCAGCACATAAGACTGAAATAAACACGTTACAAAGGATACTGAGCCAAGGTTTCACCAAACCAATAGAACAACCGCTGTGCAGCTTCAACCGATCAACCAATCAACAATAGCAGTATAACAACTGAAGAGAACCCCGGTCAGAACCGACCAATCAATCAATTAACCCATCAATCTTCATAGTAGCATAAAAGCTGAAGAGAATACCCCCGGTACCGGAACCAATAACAAAGTAACGTGCCACAAAGGGCGGGAGCCATGCCACAAAGTCATGCTCCAAAACGTCTCAACCAAGGCCAATCTGGAAGAGGAAAATAAGGGCAAAACAATGGTCGACACCATAATGGACTTGGCCGGTGCCATCACTGTCGCGACCCCGAACCCCGCGGCCCGAGATCGCGAGCTGGACGTCGACTTAAAACCAAAACTCTAAAATATAGAAGTTAAAAATTCCATTTTGAACCAAAAGATGATAACATAAGGTTTTACAAATCCAAGTTTAAATCAGCAAAGTACAACTAACATAAGCTCCACAGCTTATACCCAAAAGAAAAAAATATACAATTCTTAATGACGTCAATAATGGTAACACTATCCCCAAAAGGTTATACATTTAAATAATGTAAACCGATCCATAACAACCTGCCCCAAAATCTCAATCCTCTCGACGTCCTCCTCGATCCGCGAATCCTAATCTTTCCTCTTGGGGGGGGGTTAAGGAAAACAATTTGAAACAAGAAACGGGGTGAGAATAAATCTCAGTAAGTTACTAATGCAACTACATGACATGCTAATATGCAATGACCAATAGCAATTAACATAAGACAGATAGCAGCGGAATAATAAGTGACATGCTGTCAAACAGTAATATCCAATAATCAATCATATAAATAAACATATAACAACAAATGAGAGGCTCCCTATCGCCAACCGTCCCATACCGGTTGGAAATAACGACCATCTCATCATGCAACACATAAAGCTGAAATAAACACTCATAGGTGGATACATAGCCAAGGTTTCACCCGACTGAAAGAACCAAATAAAGGTCGCTGCGCAGCTTCAATAATCAACAATCAACATCTTCATAGCAGCATGAAAGCTTGAAGAGAAAACCCCGGTACCGGAACCAATAACCATAAGAGTGTCACAAAGGACAAGGACCATGACACAAAGTCATGCCCGTTTGCTAGATACATTCACAGAGGAATGCTAACTTATCCTTTCCAAGGCCAATCTGGAGAAGGGGTATAGAAGGGGGCAAAACAATGGTCAACATTATAATGGACTTGGCTTTGCCATTATAATCTTTCCCATCGCCTTATGCAACAAATATGCCAGCTGGGCTTCTAATTAAATGCTAAGTAATAATATTTTAGCATGAATAAACAACCTAAGGTTCCAAAGTAGGGAACCATACCAATTAATCACCATAAAGATGCAAACGATTACTCATGAAGAGTTCAACAACAACGAACACAAGAAGTTTCTCATAAAAGAGCACAACAACGATAAACGGAATTTCTCATAAAGAGCACAACAACATTGATCATTAAAACAAGATGATTCCAAGACAAGGACCCATACCAAACACATCCTAAAGATGATACCCAAGAGTTATTCATAAAGAGCACAACCCAAACGGTCGCTCACCAATGGCACAATGACTATTACCATAATGACCCTAAACATTTACTCATAAAGATATACTAGGACTATGAACTCAACTATCTCATCACACCTGGAATTCCAAATAAGAAATCCGAATGAATACATCTTAAGGTTAATCAACCGTAGGTACCCAATTGCCGATTCACGCTTTATCTCCGTTCATAACGAACCCATTCTAAACACCCCAAACGAATCCAAAAGGTTACACTTATTAGAACATGATCACGACTGGACTAAACCCTACACTTTGGTGTTCAGTAACCACCCTCTAGGTACTATAGGACATCGCCTAAAACCTAGGCCAAGACTTACTCGAAAATCAATTCGATTGGAACAATCACGAACACATCATAAGATGCCCAAACATATACCAAATGATCATCACAAAGATAAGTCAAACCAACAATACCTCAATAAGATGTTCCAAATCCCAATTAACACTTAATTAATTTCAAACACAAACTTGATCACAAAGGACCCAATTCTATCACTAGAGTGTACTACAATGATCACTAAGGTCGACTAGAAGGACACCCAAGACTTAGGCCAAAACGCATTCTTCAATCATACAAAATTAACAAATGTAAACTTTCAGAGGTTCTGTGCGGCCGCCCAAAAAGGACTGTGCGGTCGCCCAAAAAGCCCTCAAAACAAGAACAAAAGCTTTCAGATAGATGTGAGGTCGCCCAGACATTTTTGGGCGGTCGCACAATGCTCTGGATTGCCGGAAATCGGGAAGAACAACCTGGGTTCTTCCATTTCATACCAAAACACATAATACTCCATTTCAACTCTTCTCACATGTTCCAAAATGTACCAAAACCACTTATAACTAGGGTGGGGGTCCAAATACACCATTTATCAACCCAAAACCAAGAATCAAACCCAACATTCATCAATTCACCATTTTTAACCAAAACTCAAATAAATTCCAAACAAATTCAAAACCCAACCAAACTTCAAATATAACACATCAAGCATTATCTAAACATGATATGAACATTTTAGCGTCAAAATGGGGGAAAAGTAACTTACCCGGATTTTCTCAAAGTTGATGGATTTCAAATATTTTTGACTCTACGCGATCCTATCGACGATCTAAACAAGATTCAAGTTATGAGAAATGAGAGATAATGGGAGGAAGATGAAGAAAATGAAGAGAGAAGAGAGAAAGAAAACTTACCCTTTTCTTGACAAATGGAGAGGGAGAAAGCTGGGAGAGAGAGAAATGAAAGAGTGAGGGTGAAAGAGTAGGGAGGTGAGGGAGAAGAGAGGGAGTAGGGGAATTATTTCGAAAACTTACACTCAGGCCCCTCCTCTACACTACACACAAATACTTACACTCCCTACTAACTATTAAGACCCAACAATATTACACTAACCCGAATGACTCAAATAAAATGCTAAGCATAATTATGATGAACATAAAATGCACACATAAATATTTAAGTAAATAATAATTTAGATAAATAAATAAGAAAATAAATAATTAATAATTACTTATTACCAATAAAATAGAGCCTAGTTTTCGGGTCGTGACATTCACTCCCCCTTAAAGAAAATTCGACCCGAATTTTAACGAGACTTACCCTAAAGAACGAATAGCTACGGATACGATAGTTCCGCCATTCCTCGTATTCCTCAATTATCCAATCTAATCCACTAAAAGGTATCCTTAAATAATGCTTACGATAACACCACCTCTCGAACCGAATCATTCCATCATTATCTTCATTACTAATCGAAATCCGTACTCAATCATCGAAGAATCCAATTAATTCCACACATAATTCTCGAGGTACCTCAAGCTCGCCTTATTCATAACCTTAACTATTTGTAAATCGCATACTTAGTATTATTCCCTAGAAATTCAAAGCATTACCATCTCGAGCTAAATTAGCTTTTAAAATATAAAAAGGTTAAAGAAATTTCTATTTCCACAATATTCATCAAAGGCTATATCTCTAAGGATTCCCATTATAGTGCTCTCGCTCTAGGTAGCACTTTAAACTAAAGGTGTAATGTAAACCCAAAATTTTAATACAAAATGTTCACTTAAATTTACGCCATAATGTCATCGTCATAACACTCCAATCCTTGAAAGCCTAAAATAATTACGAATACTCAGTAGTCCGAAAATGATCTAAATTTTATCTTCACGGTATTTCCTCTAACTCCCTTTTTAGTTATTAATCTGTGCTCATATATCCAAGGAAGTCACCAAATCTCAAATCCTCAATAGCTAAGCCACGTTAATCTTTCACGCATACATTTATTAACCTAATGATACTTAGGCTCAATAGTACTACCATCGTAATAACCCAATTAGCTAGTAACGTTCCAACTGACCCAAGACCAATTCATGATATTCCTTAATTATGCCCAAGTATTGATAATCAACTTCCTTCACATACCCTTGATCCAATTCGGGAAACGCCACCAAGAAGGGATTTAGAACCATAGAACCACTATCTACCCAAAATTTCGAAATGCCTTTAACATAGATTGAGAAATTATTACTCTCCCAAAATGTACTTAGTCCTTTCTAACTTAACACGCTTACCACCATTAATGATCATAACTCCTACAACAAACTCATCATTCATAACAAATCGTACACCTCTCCATACTAATCCGTTCCGATGCATTCATGGAGATGTACTAAAAGTGACAAAAATTTTCCTCAAAAGATCCTCATTGAATCCTCAACTCCTATAACCCAACCGATACAATATGGATATTGATCTAAATATTAGCATTACAACCTTGTACCACAACAACCAATTTAACCCAAGCTTCTCCTCAAACACTAGGTACTATTTAGAAGAAAGTAGAAACCTTACAATGATAATTACACCCAACAATTTGACCGAAGCTAAATACTCGGATTTCTAAATACTCGGATTTCAATAAAAAATTTTAGGTATAACTCTACGCAAAGGAACGGTCTCAAATAATTTTAAGAAATCAGGAATGGAGAATATAACCATCTTCCTACAACAATCAACTAAAGCAAGAGTAACATCAAAATCTTGTAATAGCAACATGGCTAATTTAGCAGGTAAGACATAACCATACTTAAGCACATCATAAGCACATAAGACTTCATCAGATACCCTAAACTCCTCCATAGGAGTAGACACCTACAACACATAAGTCAAAGACTCAGAAGAAATAAATGCAACTAATGCATAGAAACACATAAATGCGATGATCCTAAAATGCACGCGCTCGCTCTCACGACGCAAAATAATACCTCCTGAAATTTATCCGTTACCTGGTGAGTGCTGATTGGTCGCAAATACCCTACCCTGAACTTTTAGGGTTTCCCGAAGCATCCCTCTTCTGACCCTGTGGTATTCCAGTTCCTGCCCCCAATGACTGAACTCTAAACCTCGGACAATCTTCGACGAAGTGTCCCAACTGACCACACTTCACACATTTTCCTTGCTTCTTCCAACACTTGTCTTCTGAGTGTCCTTTCCTCTGACAGTAGCTGCAGACTTTCCCATTTCGTGTCCCCTTATTAGAACCTCGATTTCCTACTGTTGGTTGCCCTTGAAGTTTCCTTCTGAATCGAGTTTGCACTCCAGAATTACCTCTGTTATCTGAATGTTGCTGTTGTGACTCACTCTGCCCTCCTTGCTTACCCGGGTTAACCATCTCAGTCTTCCTTTTGTGTTTCCCAATATCCTGCTCAATCAAGTAGGCTCGATCCACCGCATCCTGATAAGTCTGAATCCGCTGTGCTATAAACTGAGTCCGGATGGATGTCTTCAAACCCCTGATTAATCTCATCGCTTTCTGCTCCTCGGTCCGAACAAGGTATTCACAACACCTGACTAATTCTGTGAACTTAGCTGAGTACTATGCTACTGACATCATGCCTTGCTCCAAGCTGAGGAACTCGATCTCTTTCCGGTTTTGATTCACTAGAGAGATAAAATGATCCTTGAATTTCCTCACGAACCACTCCCAAGGATATGGTACAAGAGTCGCATCCCAACTGGTCTTCAGTGCCTTCCACCAATGTTCCGCAGCCCCCACGAGCTTATAAGCTGAAAACAGAACCCTATCCTCATCAGTGCAACCAAAGACCTCGTAGATTTTCTCCATTGATTCTATCCATAGCTCGGCCTTCTTCACATCAGGCTCACCGTCGTACTCACTTGGTTTCAACTTCAAGAACTGCTCCAACCCATATCGCGAAGGTGCTACATGTTCCTCTCTCGGCCCTTAGTCATGAATTGCTTTCACGGCCGCTTCAAACCTGTCCTGAAACATTACACGGTTTTCTTCCCGTAGACCATTCTGATTCTGAGTCCCACTGATGCCTTCACCAGCTCTTCTTCTAGCCATCACAAACAAATACCTGCATAAAATACTCATCGTTACTCACTCCGAACCCATCTACCCTCCTAGGTCATTCTAGTCCACCTATACTTATACATAGAGCTAAACCATAGCTCTGATACCAACTATCGCGACCCCGAACCCCGCGGCCCGAGATCGCGAGCTGGACGTCGACTTAAAACCAAAACTCTAAAATATAAAATTTAAAAATTCCATTTTGAACCAAAAGATGATAACATAAGGTTTTACAAATCCAAGTTTAAATCAGCAAAGTACAACTAACATAAGCTCCACAGCTTATACCCAAAAGAAAAAAATATACAATTCTTAATGACGTCAATAATGGTAACACTATCCCCAAAAGGTTATACATTTAAATAATGTAAACCGATCCATAACAACCTGCCCCAAAATCTCAATCCTCTCGACGTCCTCCTCGATCCGCGAATCCTAATCTTTCCTCCTGGAGGGGGGGGGGTTAAGGAAAACAATTTGAAACAAGAAACGGGGTGAGAATAAATCTCAGTAAGTTACTAATGCAACTACATGACATGCTAATATGCAATGACCAATAGCAAT
Organism: Campanula takesimana; assembly: GCA_026119855.1. Classification (NCBI taxonomy): domain Eukaryota; kingdom Viridiplantae; phylum Streptophyta; class Magnoliopsida; order Asterales; family Campanulaceae; genus Campanula; species Campanula takesimana. Next base: position 849,639 of record JAOWBW010000593.1, read on the forward strand.
TAACATAAGACAGATAGCAGCGGAATAATAAGTGACATGCTGTCAAACAGTAATATCCAATAATCAATCATATAAATAAACATATAACAACAAATGAGAGGCTCCCTATCGCCAACCGTCCCATACCGGTTGGAAATAACGACCATCTCATCATGCAACACATAAAGCTGAAATAAACACTCATAGGTGGATACATAGCCAAGGTTTCACCCGACTGAAAGAACCAAATAAAGGTCGTTGCGCAGCTTCAATAATCAACAATCAACATCTTCATAGCAGCATGAAAGCTTGAAGAGAAAACCCCGGTACCGGAACCAATAACCATAAGAGTGTCACAAAGGACAAGGACCATGACACAAAGTCATGCCCCTTAGCTAGATACATTCACAAAGGAATGCTAACTTATCCTTTCCAAGGCCAATCGGGAGAAGGGGTATAGAAGGGGGCAAAACAATGGTCAACATTATAATGGACTTAGCTTTGCCATTATAATCTTTCCCATCGCCCTATGCAACAAATATGCCAGCTGGGCTTCTAATTAAATGCTAAGTAATAATATTTTAGCATGAATAAACAACCTAAGGTTCCAAAGTAGGGAAACATACCAATTAATCACCATAAAGATGCAAACGATTACTCATGAAGAGTTCAACAACAACGAACACAAGAAGTTTCTCATAAAAGAGCACAACAACGATAAACGGAATTTCTCATAAAGAGCACAACAACATTGATCATTAAAACAAGATGATTCCAAGACAAGGACCCATACCAAACACATCCTAAAGATGATACCCACGAGTTATTCATAAAGAGCACAACCCAAACGGTCGCTCACCAATGGCACAATGACTATTACCAAAATGACCCTAAACAGTTACTCATAAAGATATACTAGGACTATGAACTCAACCATCTCATCACACCTGGAATTCCAAATAAGAAATCCGAATGAATACATCTTAAGGTTAATCTGTCACGACCCGAAATCTAGGCTCTATTTTATTAGTAATTAAATGATTTTTATTTAATTATTTGCTTGTTTATTTATTTAAATTATTATTTATTTAAATAATTATGTGTGCATTTTATGTGTCTTAATATTATGCTTAGCATTTTATTTGGGTCATTTGGGTTAGTGTGGTTTTGTTGGGTCTTAATTGTTAGTAGGGAGTGTAATATTTGTGTGTAGTGTGAGAGAGGGGGCCTAAGTGTAAGTTTTTGAATTATTTCCCCCTACTCCCCTCACCTCCCTCACCTCCTCCCTCACTCTCACCATCTTCCAGCCATCTCCCTCTCTCTCTAGCTATTGGGTAAGTTTTTTCTTTCTCTCCTTCTCTCTTCATTTACTTCCTCTTCCTCTCATAATCTCTCATTTTATAAAACATGAACCTTGTTTAGATCGTCGATAGGATCGCGTAGAATCAAAAAGATTTGAATTCCGTCAACTTTCATTATTTTCAAGTAAGTTACTTTTACCCATTTTGATGCTAAAATGTTCATATTATGTTTAGATAATGCTTAATGTGTTATATTTGAAGTTTGGTTGGGTTTTGAATTTGTTTGGAATTTATTTGAGTTTTTGGTTAAAAATGGTGAAATCTTGAATGTTGGTTTTGATTCTTGAATTTGGTTGATAAAGGGTGTTGTTAAGATCCCCTTTCTAGTTAAATGATGTTTGGGTACCTTAGAAACCTTGTTGGGAGTGTTGATTTTGAGTGTTATGTAAATGGTATGAAAATGATAAGGAGATTTGAAGAACCCAGCTGGGAATTCTTCCCAGCCCGTAGACCAGGCGCCCGCCTGCCCCTGCCCAGGCGCCCGCCTACTCCCACTTTTCTAGCGCCTGACCTTCTGTCCATTCAAGCGCGCGCCTGCCCCCCCTACCAGGCGCCCGCCCGCCCCCTGGTTCAGAATTCTCCCTTTTTGCTTGGGTTAGGACTTAGGGCCTAAATAGTTTAAGTTTATTTCTTCTAATTAACTTAAGATAACACCGTGGAGCACTTTAGTAATTAAAATTGGTTCCTTTGTGAACAATAGTGTTATGTAATTTGATCAAGTATTGTTTGGGCATCTTGTGATGTGTTCGTGTTTGTTCCAACCGAATTGAATTTCGCGTAAGACTTGGTCTAGGTTTTAGGCGATGTTCTATAGTACCTAGAAGGTTGTTATTGAACACCAAGGTGTAGGGTTTAGCCCTATCGGGATCATGTTCTAATAAGGGTAACCTTTCGGATTCGTTTGGGGTGTTTAGAATGGGTTCGTTATGAACGGAGATAAAGCGTGAATTGGCAATTGGGTAATAGTCATTATGCTAATTGTGAGCGACCGTTTGGGTTGTGCTCTTTATGAGTAACTTGTGAGTATCATCTTTAGAATGTATTTGGTGCGTGCCTTATCTGGGAATCATTATGTTTTACTGGTCAATGTTGTTGGACTCTTTTATGAGAAACTCCTTGTGTTTAATGTTGTGGAACTCTTCTTGAGTAATCGTTTGCATCTTTTATGGTGATTAATTGGTATGGTTCCCTACTTTGGAATCTTTGGTTGTTTATCAAGCTAGTATTTATTACCTAGCATTTAATTGAAAGTCCAGCTGGTTATTTGTGTATCGAGTCAGGCAATGGATAATGCTATAATGGCACAAGCCAAGTCCAGTATAGCATCGCCCATTGGTCCTTCTGTCCTCATCCAGATTGGCCTTGGTTGAGATGAGCTAGCTCCGTTGTGGGTATTATAGCTAATCGTTTTGGAGCATGACTTTGTGGCATGGCTCCCGCCCCTTGTGGCACTTTATCATTGTTATTGTTCCGGTACCGGGTTTCTCTTCAGCTTTTATGCTACTATGAAGATGGTTTGTTTGATTGATGGGTTGATTGGTCGCTTCTGACCGGGGATTCCTCTTCAGCTTTCATGCTATTATGAAGATGATGATTTGTTGATTATTGAAGCTACGCAGCGACCTTTATTTGGTTATCAGTTGGGAAACCTTGGCTAATATCCTTTGTTATGTGTTTACTTTCCGCTGCTATCTGTTGACTGTTAATTGTTTCATGCTATGTGATATTTATCATTGTTTATTGCTTATTGCATTATAGCATGTCATGTAGTTGCATTAGTATCTTACTGAGATTTTATCTCACCCCGTTTATTTCCATCTTTGTTTTTCCTTAACCCCCCCAGGAGGAAAAGGATTAGGATTCGCGGATCGAGGAGGACGTCGAGGGGATTGAGATTTTGGGGCAGGTTGTTATGGATCGGTTTACATTATTTAAATGTATAACCTTTTTGGGATAGTTTTACCTGTATTGACGTCATTAAGAATTGTATATTTTATTCTTTTGGTGTAAGCTGTGGAGCTTACGTTAGATGTACTTGTTGATTTAAACTTGGATTTGTAAAACCTTGTGTTATCATCTTTTGGTTCAAAATGGAATTTTTAACTTCTATAATTTATAGTTTTGGTTTTAAGTCGACGTCCAGCTCGCGATCTCGGACCCGCGGGGTTCGGGGTCGCGACAGTTGGTATCAGAGCTATGGCATTAGCTCTAAGTATATGTATAGGTGGATTAGTATGACCTAGGAGGGTAGAGTGTTCGGAGTGAGTAACAATTGTTGTTTTATGCAGGTACTTGTTTGAAATGGCTCGAAGGAGAAGTAGTGAAAGTAATACCGGTAATGCAAATCAGAATGAAACAAGGGATGAAGCCCGTGCAATGTTTCAGGGCATGTTTGAGGCGGCCATGAAGGCCATACATGATCAAGGTCCGAGGGTAGAACAAGCAGCACCACCCCGCTATGGATTGGAACAATTTCTGAAATTGAAACCGGTTGAGTTCAATAGGGAACCCGATGTAAGGAAGGCCGAGCTATGGATTGAGTCGATGGAGAAAATTTATGATGTCTTTGGTTGCACCGATGAAGACAAGATCCGATTTGCGGCTTATAAACTTGTGGGGGCTGCCGAGCATTGGTGGAAGGGTGTTAAAGCTACTTGGGATGATACTCACACCGTGTATGCATGGGAATTGTTTGTGCGAAAGTTCAAGGAGCATTTCATTCCGGTAGTGGATCAAAACCGAAAGGAGATCGAGCTGCTCAACCTGGAGCAAGGTTTGTTGTCTATAGCTCAGTACTCGGCTAAGTTCACAGAATTAGCCCAGTATTGTGACTATCTTGTGCGGACCGAGGAGCAGAGAGCTATGAGATTCATCCGGGGTTTGAAGACTTCTATTCGGACTCAGCTTATAGCCCAGAGGATTGTGACATTTCAGGATGTGGTAGACTGGGCATACTTGATCGAGCAAGATATTGGGGAGCATAAGAGGAAGACCGAGGTTACAAATACGGGTAAGCAAGTAAGCCATGCTAAATCTCAACCACAACACCGTTCAGATAACCGATGTAATTTGGGAGCACCATCTCAGTTTAAGGAACAAGCCGCGCTAGGGAATCCGGGTACTACTCCGGGGAAACAAGGGAAACAAGGTAGGTGGCTTTGCACTTACTGTCAGAGGGAAGGCCATTTGGAGGATAAGTGTTGGAAGAAGCAAGGAAAATGTATCAATTGTGGTCAACTGGGTCACTTCATAAAAGACTGTCCGAGGTTTAAGGTTCAATCATCAGGAACAGGAACCAGTACTTCACCGGGTCAGAAGAGAGATGCTTCGGGGAACCATAAGGTATAGGGCAGAGTAATTGCGACCAATCAGCACTCACCAGGTAACGGATAAATTTCAGGAGGTATTATTTAGCGTCGTGAGAGCGAGCGCGTGCATTATAGGATCATCGCATCTATGTGTTTCTGTGCATTTAGTTGCATTTATTACTTCTGAGTTTTTGACTTATGTGTTGTAGGTGCCTACTCCTATGGAGGAGTTTAGGGTATCTGATGAAGTCTTATGTGCTTATGATGTGCTTAAGTATGATTATGTCTCACCTGCTAATTAGCTATGTTGCTATTACAAGATTTTGATGTTACTATTGCTTTTGTTTATTGTTGAAGGGGGGGGGGGATTGTTGTATTCTCCATTCCTAAATTCTTAAAACTATTTGAGACCGTTCCTTTAGGTAGAGTATACCTATCTTTTCTTAATTGAAATCCGAGTATTTAGTTTCGGTCAATTTGTTGGGTGTATTTATCATTTGTAAGATTTTCATTTTCTTCCGAATAGTACCTAATGTTCGAGGAGAAACTTGGGGTTAAATTGCATGGTTGTGGTTCAAGGTTGTAGTACTGATAATTAGAGCAATATCTATGTTGTAACGGTTGAGTTGTAAAAGTTGTGGATTCAACCGAGGGTTTATTGTTAAGAGAATTCGTTTCCTTTTAGTACATCTCCGTGAGTACATCGAGATTAATTAGTATGGAGGGATGCGTGAATGGTTATGGGTAATGAGTGTATGGTGGAATGTATAATTGATAATGGTGGTAAGCGTGTTAAATTAGAAAGGACTAATAAGTACATTTTGGGAGAGTAACAATTTCTCGATCTATGTTAAAGGCATTTTGAATTTTGGTTAGATAGTGGTTCTATGACCCTAAATCTCTCCTTGGTGGCGTTTCACGATTTGGACCAAGAGTACGTGAAGAAAGTCGAGTATCAATATTTGGGCATAATTAAAGAATATTGTGATTTGGTAATGGAGCTATTGGAATGAGGCTAGCTAATTAGTTTATGATTTTGGTAGTACCATTGAGCCTAAGTATCATTAGGTTAATAAATGTATGCGTGAGAGACTAACTTGGGTTAGCTATTGAGGATTTGAGATTTGTTGATTTCCTTGGGTTTATGAGCATGGATTATAATTTAAATGGGAGTTAGAGAAAATCTTTTGAAGAGGAAATTTGGATCGTTTTGCAGACTATTGAGTATATTGAATGGTTTAGGGTTCAAGACCAGATTAATGAAGGGATGAGAGTATAACATAGATTAAGTGGACACTTTGTACGAGAAATTTTGGGGTTGTTTGTTACTATTAATTTAAGGTGTTGACTCAAAGTGAAAGCACTATAATGGTAATCCATAGAGATGTAGCCATTTCGATGAATATTGTGGAAATAGAAATTTATTTAGCCTTTTTATATTTTAAAAGCTAATTAGGCTCGAGATGGTGATATTTTGAATTTCTGGGGAATACTACTAAGTATGCGATTTACAAAAGGAAACACCTTTGCAGTGTAATTAAGGTTATGAATAAGGTGAGCTTGGGATATCTCGAGAGTTATGTTTGGAAGTAATTGGGATTCTCCAATTTTGATTGTGGGTTCCAATTAGTAGTGAAGGTTATGATTGAAGGAAGTTATGTGCGAGGGGTCGTGGTATCGTGAACATTATTTAAGGTTACTACGTGGTGGTTTGGAATGGACAATTGAGGAAGTTGAGAAATGGAGGAACTATCGTATCCGTAGCTATTTGGTCTTTCGGGTAAGTCTCGTTAAAATTCGGGTCGAATTTTCTTTAAGGGGAGTGAATGTCACGACCCGAAATCTAGGCTCTATTTTATTAGTAATTAAATGATTTTATTTAATTATTTGCTTTTTTATTTATTTAAATTATTATTTATTTAAATAATTATGTGTGCATTTTATGTGTCTTAATATTATGCTTAGCATTTTATTTGGGTCATTTGGGTTAGTGTGGTTTTGTTGGGTCTTAATTGTTAGTAGGGAGTGTAATATTTGTGTGTAGTGTGAGAGAGGGGGCCTAAGTGTAAGTTTTTGAATTATTTCCCCTACTCCCCTCACCTCCCTCACCTCCTCCCTCACTCTCACCATCTTCCAGCCATCTCCCTCTCTCTCTAGCTATTGGGGTAAGTTTTCTTTCTCTCCTTCTCTCTTCATTTACTTCCTCTTCCTCTCATAATCTCTCATTTTATAAAACATGAACCTTGTTTAGATCGTCGATAGGATCGCGTAGAATCAAAAAGATTTGAATTCCGTCAACTTTCATTATTTTCAAGTAAGTTACTTTTCCCCCATTTTGATGCTAAAATGTTCATATTATGTTTAGATAATGCTTAATGTGTTATATTTGAAGTTTGGTTGGGTTTTGAATTTGTTTGGAATTTATTTGAGTTTTTGGTTAAAAATGGTGAAATCTTGAATGTTGGTTTTGATTCTTGAATTTGGTTGATAAAGGGTGTTGTTAAGATCCCCTTTCTAGTTAAATGATGTTTGGGTACCTTAGAAACCTTGTTAGGAGTGTTGATTTTGAGTGTTATGTAAATGGTATGAAAATGATAAGGAGATTTGAAGAACCCACCTGGGAATTCTTCCCAGCCCGTAGACCAGGCGCCCGCCTGCCCCTGCCCAGGCGCCCGCCTACTCCCACTTTTTCTAGCGCCTGACCTTCTGTCCATTCAAGCGCGCACCTGCCCCCCCCTACCAGGCGCCCGCCCGCCCCCTGGTTCAGAATTCTCCCTTTTTGCTTGGGTTAGGACTTAGGGCCTAAATAGTTTAAGTTTATTTCTTCTAATTAACTTAAGATAACACCGTGGAGCACTTTAGTAATTAAAATTGGTTCCTTTGTGAACAATAGTGTTATGTAATTTGATCAAGTATTGTTTGGGCATCTTGTGATGTGTTCGTGTTTGTTCCAACCGAATTGAATTTCGCGTAAAACTTGGTCTAGGTTTTAGGCGATGTTCTATAGTACCTAGAGGGTTGTTATTGAACACCAAGGTGTAGGGTTTAGCCCTGTCGGGATCATGTTCTAATAAGGGTAACCTTTCGGATTCGTTTGGGGTGTTTAGAATGGGTTCGTTATGAACGGAGATAAAGCGTGAATTGGCAATTGGGTAATAGTCATTGTGCTAATTGTGAGCGACCGTTTGGGTTGTGCTCTTTATGAGTAACTTGTGAGTATCATCTTTAGGATGTATTTGGTGCGTGCCTTATCTGGGAATCATTATGTTTTACTGGTCAATGTTGTTGGACTCTTTTATGAGAAACTCCTTGTGTTTAATGTTGTGGAACTCTTCTTGAGTAATCGTTTGCATCTTTTATGGTGATTAATTGGTATGGTTCCCTACTTTGGAATCTTTGGTTGTTTATCGAGCTAGTATTTATTACCTAGCATTTAATTGAAAGTCCAGCTAGTTATTTGTGTATCGAGTCAGGCAATGGATAATGCTATAATGGCACAAGCCAAGTGCAGTATAGCATCGCCCATTGGTCCTTCTGTCCTCATCCAGATTGGCCTTGGTTGGGATGATCTAGCTCCGTTGTGGGTATTCTAGCTAATCGTTTTGGAGCATGACTTTGTGGCATGGCTCCCGCCCCTTGTGGCACTTTATCATTGTTATTGTTCCGGTACCGGGTTTCTCTTCAGCTTTTATGCTACTATGAAGATGGTTTGTTTGATTGATGGGTTGATTGGTCGCTTCTGACCGGGGATTCCTCTTCAGCTTTCATGCTATTATGAAGATGATGATTTGTTGATTATTGAAGCTGCGTAGCGACCTTTATTTGGTTATCAGTTGGGAAACCTTGGCTAATATCCTTTGTTATGTGTTTACTTTCCGCTGCTATCTGTTGACTGTTAATTGTTTCATGCTATGTTATATTTATCATTGTTTATTGCTTATTGCATTATAGCATGTCATGTAGTTGCATTAGTATCTTACTGAGATTTTATCTCACCCCGTTTATTTCCATCTTTGTTTTTCCTTAACCCCCCCCAGGAGGAAAAGGATTAGGATTCGCGGATCGAGGAGGATGTCGAGAGGATTGAGATTTTGGGGCAGGTTGTTATGGATCGGTTTACATTATTTAAATGTATAACCTTTTTGGGGTAGTTTTACCTGTATTGACGTCATTAAGAATTGTATATTTTATTCTTTTGGTGTAAGATGTGGAGCTTACGTTAGATGCACTTGTTGATTTAAACTTGGATTTGTAAAACCTTGTGTTATCATCTTTTGGTTCAAAATGGAATTTTTAACTTCTATAATTTATAGTTTTGGTTTTAAGTCGACGTCCAGCTCGCGATCTCGGACCCACGGGGTTCGGGGTCGCGACATAATCAACCGTAGGTACCCAATTGCCGATTCACGCTTTATCTCCGTTCATAACGAACCCATTCTAAACACCCCAAACGAATCCAAAAGGTTACACTTATTAGAACATGATCACGACTGGACTAAACCCTACACTTTGGTGTTCAGTAACCACCCTCTAGGTACTATAGGACATCGCCTAAAACCTAGGCCAAGACTTACTCGAAAATCAATTCGATTGGAACAATCACGAACACATCATAAGATGCCCAAACATATACCAAATGATCATCACAAAGATAAGTCAAACCAACAATACCTCAATAAGATGATCCAAATCCCAATTAACACTTAATTAATTTCAAACACAAACTTGATCACAAAGGACCCAATTCTATCACTAGAGTGTACTACAATGATCACTAAGGTCGACTAGAAGGACACCCAAGACTTAGGCCAAAACGCATTCTTCAATCACACAAAATTAACAAATGTAAACTTTCAGAGGTTCTGTGCGGCCGCCCAAAAAGGACTGTGCGGTCGCCCAAAAAGCCCTCAAAACAAGAACAAAAGCTTTCAGATAGATGTGCGGTCGCCCAGACATTTTTGGGCGGTCGCACAATGCTCTGGATTGCCGGAAATCGGGAAGAACAACCTGGGTTCTTCCATTTCATACCAAAACACATAATACTCCATTTCAACTCTTCTCACATGTTCCAAAATGTACCAAAACCACTTATAACTAGGGTGGGGGTCCAAATACACCATTTATCAACCCAAAACCAAGAATCAAACCCAACATTCATCAATTCACCATTTTTAACCAAAACTCAAATAAATTCCAAACAAATTCAAAACCCAACCAAACTTCAAATATAACACATCAAGCATTATCTAAACATGATATGAACATTTTAGCATCAAAATGGGGGAAAAGTAACTTACCCGGATTTTCTCAAAGTTGATGGATTTCAAATATTTTTGACTCTAAGCGATCCTATCGACGATCTAAACAAGATTCAAGTTATGAGAAATGAGAGATAATGGGAGGAAGATGAAGAAAATGAAGAGAGAAGAGAGAAAGAAAACTTACCCTTTTCTTGACAAATGGAGAGGGAGAAAGCTGGGAGAGAGAGAAATGAAAGAGTGAGGGTGAAAGAGTAGGGAGGTGAGGGAGAAGAGAGGGAGTAGGGGAATTATTTCCAAAACTTACACTCAGGCCCCTCCTCTACACTACACACAAATACTTACACTCTCTACTAACTATTAAGACCCAACAATATTACACTAACCCGAATGACTCAAATAAAATGCTAAGCATAATTATGATGAACATAAAATGCACACATAAATATTTAAATAAATAATAATTTAGATAAATAAATAAGCAAATAAATAATTAATAATTACTTATTACCAATAAAATAGAGCCTAGTTTTCGGGTCGTGACAATCACGATATCTCGCATCGCTCGACACAACCACAAAAACCAGCTGGACTTTCAAATAAATGCTAAGTAATAAAATACTAGCACGGTAAACAACTAAGGATTCCAAAGTAGGGAACCATACCAATTAATCACCTTAAAAGATGCAAATGATTACTCAAGAAGAGTTCAACAACAATAAACACAAGGAGTTTCTCATAAAAGAGTCCAACAACATTGACCATTAAAACATAATGATTCCAAGATAAGGCACGTACCAAATACATCCTAAATATGATACCCACAAGTTAATCATAAAGAGCACAACCCAAACGGTCGCTCACAAATGGCACAATGACTATTACCAAAATGACCCTAAACATTTACTCATAAAGATATACTAGGACTATGAACTCAACCATCTCATTACACCTGGAATTCCAGAGTAGGAAATCAGAATGAATACACCTTAAGGTTAATCAAACCGTAAGTACCCAATCACCAATTCACGCTTTACCTCCGTCCATAACGAACCAATTCTAAACACCCCAAACGAATCCAAAAGGTTACCCTTATTAGAACATGATCACGACCGGACTAAACCCTACACTTTAGTGTTCCAAAACAACCCTCTAGGTACTATAGGATATCACCTAAAACCTAGACCAAGTCTTATTCTAAAATCAATCCGATAAGTAAAATAACTTTCAATTAAAGGGTTTCAAAGTATGAAATCCTCACTTATATCACAAAGATTATCATAACAACTCAATAAAGTCACTCAATTGGATTTACAAAACTTGTTCACAATGGATCGATACAACTCCTCTTAACCTCAAACACCCAATAAAATCCCGAAGTATAAAACTTATAAATTAACTGAACAACCTATACCATCTTGTATTACTCGAAGAGAGCCTCGAAACGATAGTTTACACGCCTAAAACGGAGTCCGGATGAGAAAGTTATGGCCTCCAGAAGATCGAACGAAAAACGGACAAACTGGAAAAAGAGGGGTGCGCGCACCTCCCTAAAAAGGGGTGCGCGCGCCTCCCTTGATCAGAAGGCTGCTTTTTTGAAGCAGAAAAGGGTGCGCACGCCTCCCAAAACATGGTGCGCGTGCCTCCTTGCCCGGAGGGACGAAATCCGGCCAAAATTCTGGGTTTCTTCCAAAAATCGACCCAAACTAAAACCAAACCAAAATCTAACACATCCAACAAGTATAACAAGGTACTAGAACAACTTATAAGTCTAAAATGACTCATATAACATCTATTAGACAACCTAAACCAAGAGATGATCCAAACACCCAATTCTCACAAAAATGGATAGTTTTACAAATAAATTCCAAATCAACCAAAGAAGCCATATATGTCAACTAGAGCATCAATGGAGTTAAAGATGAACATTTTTAGCATAAATGGGGGAAAAGCAACTTACCCGGATTTTATCAAAGGTGACGGAACTCGAAATTTCCTAGCTTCCTACGATCCTATCGACGATCTAAACATGTTTCAAGTTATGAGAAATGAGAAATAATGAGGGGAAGATAGCTAGAATGAAGAGAGAAGGGAGAGAGAAATTTCTTACCTTTTCCCATGGAAATAGAGAGAGAAACTAGTGTGTGTGTGTGAGGGAAGAGGGAGTATGCAGGAGAGTGAGGGAGGGAGAGGGAGGTGAGGGAGTAATTGAAGAAATAATTCAAAAGTTACACTTAGACCCCCTCTTCCACTACCTACACAACTAACACAATAATTATACTTCCCACTAATAACTAAGATCCAATACTCTACACTAGCATAATTAACCGATTAAATGCTAGGCACGAAATTATTACGAGACACAAAATGCACACATAATTATTTAAATAAATAAATAATTTAAATAAATAAATAGGCAATAAATAAATAATTTATTATTTATTACTACAAAAATAGAGGCGGGTTTTCGGGTCGTTACAACCGTTGAGGTCGGGTGAGGAATTTACCGTCTCAAACTAGGGATTTTGTGATGGTAGCCTAACCAAAAAGGGGGATATCTTTTATCCTATCCTTTAAATATTCTAGGGATAGGTGGACATCTGTCGTCCTCTCTTAAAGAATAGGCGGATATATGTCATCCTCTCCTAGGAACGGTTCTTACTCGGATTTGGATCTCAAGGATGGACTTGACTCTCATTTGGTCAAGGCGGGGTTTGACTCTCATTTGGTCAAAGCGGGACTTGACTCTCATTTGGTCAAGGTGGGATTTGACTCTCATTTGGTCAACGCGGGTTTTGGTCAACTTGACTCTACAGGGAGGGTTGAATTAAAGGATGGACTTGACTCTCATTTGGTCAAAGCAGGATTTGACTCTCATTTGGTGAAGGTCGGGATTTGTTCAGTGTTTAATGGGCTTATATCAAGGACCGCCGGGCAAATTCTTCGTTTTGCCCAGTCAAAATTTTCTCAATGTTCAATGGGCTTTGCAAATATCAACAATGGGCTTAGAAAATGGAAACAAATGGGCTTACATCACATTGGGACCGCCTAGCAATTTTTTAACAGAGCAATAAAGGGCTTACGTCACGTTGGGACCGCCTAGCAATTTTTCAACAGGGAGGCCTATTTCTTTTCTAGGTCCAAAAATCATGTTGCATGAGCCAAATAAGGGTAAATATCGGGGTATTTATGGTATGTTTGGGGTGAGGCTTTTAATGGGTGGAATCATAAAGCCAACTTCCAACAAGAAATCATGAATTATGTCAGGGGAAAAGTATCCGTACGGCTTGGCTAGAGGGGTTACTTTTTGCATTGAATTTTGCTTCAAGTCTGGTCATCTTCTTAGGGGTTCTTACTCAGAGTCCGGAAGCAACTCTCATTTTTCAAAAACTCTCTCTTCCATGGAGCATTTTTTTATGGAGAAACCACAAAAATTGTCCAAGCTTGATCAATAGTTCTTTGAGGGCAACCTTAGGATTTGGATGCGGTATCATATGAGGGAGAACAAAGGCATTTTTCAAGACAAGTTTGGACTCAAGTCTCTTTGGTCTTTCAAAGAATTCATCCTGGATCTCGAGCTTTTGAGGGCTGCCGCGTCTTTTTGGAATATAAGGAGGCATGTGTATTGTTTCTCTTACAATGAAATCACTCCGACCTATGAGGATTTCAAGGCTATAGTGGGAGGTGTGGATACGGAGATCGTTGCTTTCCCTTTAGTTGACAATACAATGTGTGTTGAAAGGTTGGTCTTCCTTCTCGACATTCATTTGGAAGAGGCTCAGTGTATGGTTCTCAATCACACTTTCATTGACATTTTGGACCTTCCCGAAAAATTCATGGATCGCACAGACGAGGATTCTTGAAATGCCTTTGGGTTGTGCGTTCTTTCACTTTTCTACATGGTTGGCTCCAAGGGTAATTAACATAGGGTTTTATTGAGTGTCCTTGAGGAATGCCTTACGGGGAAAGACATCGTCCCTTTGATCCTGGGAGAGACTCTTCATGGCATAGATCGTTTAGCATTAGGTGATGGCTTCATACGCAGTGGTAATCCCGCTCTTCTTACCATGTGGTTGAGGGAGAGGTTGATGGCCGTTCCTGAGGCTCCTCTTTCTCACAAACCATGGTCTTATTCTTTGAGGGGCATACTTTTGGATTTTGCCCAAGGCGATTGGGAGGCTTACATGGCTCAGCTCCAGACTTCACAGATCCGTTGGTGGATCCCGCATTGGCGCATTAGTTTTATGAGGGAACATCAGGATGGTTCTCATATTATTCAGGTACCGGGACTTTTTGGGATCATCTTTCTATGTCCCTTCTTTGGTTCGCAGACAGTTTGGATTGTTGCAAACTCCTTTGTTGGAGTGGTCGGGTGTCAATCCGGAACATTTGAGGCCCTTATCCTTGTCCATGTGGGATCCCTCAACTATCTCACTTCTCACTCGGTTGTGGACATATTCCTTTTTTCCAGCCCGGGTGCTTTTCAGACGTGTGGCTAGCATGGTTCTGACCACGGTTTACTTGGATTGGTACGAACTGACTATGGGACAGACTCAAAGACTCATTGAGGAGAGGCGTGAGGCCATTCTTGGACGGGATCGTGATACTAGTAGGACTTTGAGGAAGACTGAGGCTGTGGCCAGTGGCGACAATCACACTGGGGATGTTGTTGAGGACTATCAGGATTTAGCAGACATGAGGATGACCGTGGTGCCTGAGATTAAAGCAAGAATGGGGGACTTCTGTGCTCGGTCTGCAGCCGACACAGCTTTGAAGGCAGCCGGGCTTATTGAGGAGACAGGGGGAGTACCCGATTTTGGAAGGAGGAAGATTGAACTTTTCGATGTGAAGAGGAAGAAAACCCGGCAGAGTCAAAAGAAGAAGCGAAAAGACGAGGAGTATTGACCCTACGATCCTAAGTATCCACCCATTGCCATTGCAGACATATTAGTTCACTTAGGTGTTTTATTTGTATTTTTTGCATGTTATTGAGTCGAGAGTAGACCGTGCTTGAACTCATCAAAGAAGTGTTTTAACTGTAGTGACAATGGTTACTTATCTTTGATTCACATAAGAGCTTCTTTCAAAACTGAATTTGCATTTTATTTATTTTTAAGACCGGACCAATAATTGGCTGCCTACGTTCCCCTTTTACAAATAAGACTAAGGGGCTCAGGTTATCGTAGTTCTTTCCCATGAATTATGGTGCGACCCTGTTTTTTCTCTAGACCGCCCAAACGGGTTTTCAATCTAGGTGGGTGTATTCTTTTAGCACCTCTTTTTTAAAAAAAACAAAATAGCGACGGAGCTTTTCACTGTTGACCGAGTGCATGAAGGGATTTCCATCCAAATCTGTGAGTCTCATCGCGCCTCTCAAAAAAATCTCTTGTACTATAAAGGGACCAATCCATACGAGTTCCCACTTTCCATCGGGGTTGGACCTCCCCAGGGGTTTTTCTTTGAGAACCAGATCTCCTACCCGAATTTATCGGGGCTTCGCTTTCTTGTCAAAGGCCCGTTCCATTCTCCCTTGGTAGGCACGGATATGTTCCATGGCTTTCAAACGACGTTCATCCAACAAGGCCAATTCATCATGTCGACTCCGGAGCCAGTCTACTTCGTGGATTTCATTTTCTAACAAGATCTTTAGTGATGGGACCTCTAACTCGGCCGGGAGCATGGCCTCCATCCCATAAGTCAAAGCAAAAGGAGTTTCTCTGGTGGCAGTCCTGACTGAAGTCCGATAGCCCCAAATTGCTAAATGTAGCTTTTCGGGCCAATCTTTTCCTCGCGTTGCCATTTTCCTAATGATCCTTTCAAGCGTTTTGTTGGCCGCTTCCACTGCGCCTTTGGTTTGAGGCCTGTAAGGGGAGGACTTGTGGCGAGTGACTCGGAACTCTTCTAACAATCGGTCGCATTCGCCCTCAAAGTGTGAGCCATTTTCAGAGATGACCTCATTTAGAACTCCGTAGCGGCACATGATGTTTTCCTTTACAAACTCTGCAACCTTTTTCGAGGTTAGGACTTTATAAGATTTGGCTTTGACCCATTTTGTGAAGTAGTCCACGGCTACTAGGACAAATTCGTGACCATTGCTTCCAGGTGGAGAGATCTTCCCAATGATGTCAATGCCCCAAGTTGAGAAAGGCTATGGGGTTGTCATTGCAGTACAAATGGTGAGGTGGCAGGTGATTAAGGTTGGAAAACCGTTGGCACTTATCACATTTCTTCACAAATTGTATGCAATCGGCTTCCATCGAGATCCAAATGTATCCCATTCGTAGGATGACTTGCATTAGGGCCCGAGCGTTCATATGGGTACCACATACTCCACCATGGACCTCTTTCATGAGCTCTCTCGCCTTTTCTGTGCTTATACACCGTAGGAGGAGGCCCTGATGGCGCTTCTTATACAAGATGTCTCCCAAGACGACATACTGGGATGCTAATCGCTTGAGAGCCGTCATGCCCTTGGCCTTAATCCCATCTTTATATTCCCCTTTCTTATTCATGAAGGAAGCCTCCCCTTCTTTGAGGAATTGGTAGATTTGGTTGTACCATGGCTCTTCTACCTTTTCTGAGATTCTGTCTATATCATAGTAGTAGGCTGGGTTTTCTTTCCTACCGACTCTGAAGGGTTTGATTGACTTTTCCTCGGAGATTTCCACCAAAGAGGTCAAGGTGGCTAATGCATCCGCAAACCGGTTTCGGTCCCTTGGTAAGTAATGAAAGCTGACCTGTTTGAATTGGGCCATGAGCTCTTCCATGTAGGCATGATATTTTTGCAGCCCCGGTTCCAACGTCTTCCATCTGTTGGACACTTGGTTGATGATCAAAGCCAAATCCCCATATACTTCCAACTCTTTCACATTCCTATCAAGGGCGGCTTCTAGTCCAGCCGTGTATGCCTCATATTCAGTGGCATTATTGGTCACATCAAAGTTTAACTTGATGGCAATAGGGGTGTGCTCATCCTTCGGATCTACTAGGAGCATTCCGATGCCATTTCCCCTTTTGTTTGCAGCACCATCGAAGAACAGTTGCCATTTATTTTCGCCTTCGAGAGCGAAGATCCCTTCGTCGGGGAACTGTAGCTCTTTTTCCCTTTCTTCATTACTAGGGAAATCTGCTAAGTGCTCCGCCATAACTCTCACTTTGATTGCTTTTCTTGTCACATAGCTAATGTCATATTCTACTAAGAAGAATGACCATTTGGCGAGTCTCATGGACAGATAAGGCTTTTCCAACAAGAATTTGATGGGGTCTATCTTGGAGATGAGCCTTATCGAGTGGGCGTGCATTTAGTGTTTCAACTTTCTCACCACCCATACTAACCCGGCACAAGTCTTTTCAATGGCGGAGTAGTTAAGTTCACTCCCTTGTAACTTTCGGCTCACAAAGTAGATGGCATTCTCCACTTTTGAATCCTTCTTTTCTTGGTCCAACATGGCTCCTACCGACGTGTCGGTCACTGTCAAGTATAGCAAGAGGGGTTTATCTTTGTACGGGGGTGTGAGAGCCCGTGCTCGAAAGCCGAACCGTGGGCGGTTCGGGTCCATTTCGTGCTAATGCGCTTTTGGAAATGCGCTCGGTTCTCACACAATGGTTTCCTCTCGATGGAATCAAAACAATCAAGAGTCGCCACCTCATTTTATTTTAGGAAAACGAAGATAAAACCTCTTTTTAGAGAAAGTGGGTTCGGGGGCTAAGTTACGAGAAAAGAAGGGGTTAGGCACTCTCCTCGCCCATGATGGTCTCTAGCATGCATGCCACGTAGATTAAATTTTATGCCTTTTAGGCCTTGATTTTATGCCCTAACAAAATGGTGATTTAATATATGCGGAGGTCTTCCTATTCTAGGACTGTTTGCTTTAATTCACAAATGAGAGTCGGTTTGGGTGGACTCCCACTCGGTTTTGAAAATGATTTAGCATTCATATCCAATAAAGGAGATCACAAAGAGGGGGTGGGGGGATTAATATTTACAATGGTGAACAAAAGGGAAACAAATCCCATAACAAATAAATGTCCAAAAGTCCGTCCCCAAGCATTTTAGGGACTGCTGCCCATCTTCCTTTCTTGTACCTGCTCTTACACTTGCTCAATCCAGAAAGTAAAGGTCAAGAAAAGTTCCTAACACATCAAGCATCAAACATTATTTTACCTTGATTTTAGGAGCATGTTATGGTGTCCAAACAAAGCATGCAAGATAGAACTTTCAACAGCCTAGTCTGACAGATATGCATACCTCCATAAAATATCCAATTTTGGCATCATGAAAACGGGGGATTCAGGGGGAACACTAAACATGAAAGTTACTCCTAACATATCAAAGTTTAGATATGGAGAGTTTCAAAGCCATAAAGCAAGTATAATCACACAAAAAACCTCTGAGATTTTGGTGCCAGAACAGGAAGTAGCTAATCTGAGAACAGAGAGTTGGAACAAAAAAATGGAAAGAACCTCTTACACTCAGGGTACAAATATGATATTTACATTTTCATATTCCTCTTTTGTCTAGAACAAAATATTTTTTGTGGTCTAATACCAAAACCCACGTTTGTTTTATATAAAAAAAGCAACAACACAGAAAGGTGCAGATGGACAGTTTGCTGGAAATTTACAAAATGGATGAAAACACCCATAAAAAATCACTCAAATGAGATGACATGAACATGAGACTTTAGAAATACATAGATCTACATATGAAAAACACAAAACGACAGTCATTTGAGCATTTAATCATAGTATATCATCATTTAGAGAGAAGAACAACAAGAGTATCAACATTACATTGTTTGGACATCAAATGGGGGTCTAGCTTAACAAGTGGATAGACCCCTTTCCAAATCACATAAGGATATACATTTTACATGTATGAACTTTACAAGAACATGAGATTACCTAGATGTGCTTCCTTTGCTTCCAAGGGAAGACTTTTTTGGTGCTTTTCTTAAGGTGTTTGCCTTGTGTTTGAATGAGAGTTTGAGTGAGTTGTTTGCTTTGTTTTTGTGTAGTGTTTAGGGTGGGATTATGGTGGTGTTGTGGTGGTTTTTGGTCTGAGGTTTGAGAGATTTTTTTGTGCTTAGAGAGAGCAAGAGTGTGGTGTGTATCATCTATGATAAAATGGATGAGGGAGGTGAGTATATGGAGGAGGGAGGTGGAAAATGACCTTAGGCCACCCTTGCTTAGGTCTAGGAGTCAGTTTAGGGGGTGGCTACCTGCCTCAAATGCAGCTGGGATGGATTGATGTTGAGTTTGAAAGGCCAAGTTGTTGAAGAACAAACTGCTGTTCTGAACTACCCAAAGTAGCCGTACGGCTCATCCCTCCGTCCCTTTTTCCCAAAGTGCCACTTGTCGCATTCTGATTGGCTCCTTCCTTATTAATTTGGCCAGCTAACTTGGGCCACTTGTCTAACTCTTTTAGGCGTGAATGATCACAATTTTTGCTCCGGTATTGGTTCCGCAACAGTCCAAGTTTTGTCTGTGTGTGCGCACAACGGTGTACCGGTTGTCCGCGGTCCCAACATGAAAGTTGCTTGAAATAATCTTGTGGTCATGTACATCTATCTGTTTACTCATTTTTTCACTCTGATCATGAATTTGAAGTCAGTTAATCCATTCGATGCACCGATAAGGCTCACGGTACTCCCACATAGCCAAATCGAGGGCTCTAGGTCAATTTTAGGGTTTAGACCGATTAAAAAGGGTTTGATAAGAGGTACGAGATCGGGGTATCTACAAAGCTCCTTGTCGAATCTCCTTGTAATGTAAAGGGGATTCTACGATTCACTAAGAGACAAACGATCTCGTCTAGGGTGTAACGGATGGGTCCAAAGTAGGACTTCCTACGCATCTATTTCAAGAATCAAGCCTCCGTAGTTCTAACTCAAACAAACAATCAAACAATCACAAACAGTGGTCGGTCCTGGATTCCCGGTTTACCTACGTATCCCTTTCAAGAATCAGACCAAACGTAGTTCAAGTTTATTGAAATTTAAAATGCAGGGGGTTGCATTGAGATGTGCTGTCTCTTTGCTGGGGAGGGAATTGGCATGAGAACATATTTATGAGAACGGGCGACTGAGTTCACCAGGGTGAACTGCCTACGTATCCCTCCATGGGAATCAAGTCAAAACGTAGTTCGGGGGAGGTACAAATCGAGCAGGCGAGAAGACCAAGGTGGAACAACAATACTCAAGGATTGACGGGTACAATCAGAGCGGGGGGTACATCTCAGAATCTGGGATATGACCTAATTCAACATCAATATGAGTCACATCTGACTCTGGGGGATTGGTATTTGACCAACAATTTGCAAAAATGGGCGACTGAGTTCACCGGGGTGAACTGCCTACGTATCCCTCCATGGGAATCAAGTCAAGTTATAGTTCTGACTCGAACCAACTCAATCAATCAAGAGAAGGCTTAAGATCAATATTTACTCGAGGATTGACGCAAGGTACAATCCGAGTTGAGGTACATCTCTAAATCAGGAGACTACCAGGGGATATAATAACGACTCATCGAGGGCCAGACACTTCGCGCCACTCAGAAAAACCAACTTACTCAAAGGTCGATCGCTTCACGCTAATCAAAATGGGGTACAACTCAACATCAAGAGAAGATCAAATAACAGATGATAATTAATAAAATATTCAATCAAAGGATACACTGCTCTCCGGGCTATGTCCAGACCCCTCGGTTTTTGAGTTGTCGTGTGCTGAGATTTTTGTGCTTTATTAAGCAGTGAACCATCGCTTCGCGTGATCCATTGGCACTGTTTCAGTTTTGATTGAAGTCTCTCGTGCCTCGGGGAGATGACAAAATCGACTTTATGTGCCGTGACCTACAAGTTAGCTTTGCATGCAGTGGCGAATATGATTCGTATACATAAAATTTGGACCATTTCTGATCGAGCACAAGCTCTCTTTCATTTTAAAATCGGGGTGTTAACCTTTTGCTTTAACTCACTTATTAAATGACACCAACTCGTGATTAATGACCAACAATGAACCAAACTCGGATTAGAGAGGGTTGCAGATTGATGAAACCAAGGGGGGGGGGGGCTTATCCACCTAGGGAAGCATGTAGAAGATAAAATTCTGGCAGGGTCAGAGGTCAGGAGCCGTACGGCTATTGAGGGGGGGGGGTGAGGTTCCTGATCAGTTTCTGGAAATTTCTTGGAATTCGTGCCTTATCCAGGCAAGGGGAGGTGTGAACTTTGAGGGAGGCATGCTGGAACCCTATCTCCGAGCTACTATAAAAGTAGAGGGGGAGTTTCATTGTTTTTCATCCCAAACACCTTCTCCTTCTTTCTTTCCTTGGAATCCTGACCTTTCTTCCCTTTTTCAAATGGCTCACTCGGCCCAACCATGTTTAGCATCGAAGAATACCGCGAGGGACTCAACCGTTGGGTGAGTTCCTACTCAGAGAGTGCACGAGCGGTGATGGAAGAGACCTTTCATTTCAAACTCCTTTTTGCATTAAGGAGGCTTCCTATCCAATGAGAGATGATCCGCAGTGCGTCCGTCTTCTGGTCGACAGGTACTCACTTATTTAATTTTACTCAAGATGAGTTGTGCCCTACCTTTGAGGAATTCTACGCCATTACAGGAAACCCAACTCGTGGTAGGACTATGGTGTCCACTTCTCGCAAGACCCCTGTCCGGTGGCTCGCTGAGGTCTTCGGTTTTGATATTGGATGTTGGGTATGCCCACATATATCTCAGTTTTAATGTAATAGGATTTATTAGATTTGATTGATCCATCACCTAAGTTTCATTTCATGGACTTTAGACCCACATGTAAGAAGTATTTATACTTCATTTTTTTAGGTTGTCCATTGTTATAGAATAGGCTTAGAAATAGGGCAAGAAGATCAAGATTCAAGAAAATCACATTTTGAGCTGAGCCATGCGCCTATGCGCCTATGCGCCATGCGCCATGCGCCTTCTAGCGCGCGCATATAAGCATTCTTCTAAGAAATGCTATGCGCCTCATTTTGATCATACGCGCCATGCGCCTCATATGCCTTAGCGCGCGCAGTCTCTATGCGCCTCTTGGCTCAACGCGCCTCAAAGTGTATTCAAACACTCAGTGATTTATTGAAGATTCAAAGACTTAAAGAGAATTCAAATTACGCCAATGATCCAACGGTGGTTAAAAAATGCATATACGCCTAATCTGATGACACGTGTCCACAACGGTCACATTTATGTTGAGTGTCAAAATGGCCATAATATATGCATGCTCCAATCAACGAGCGACAGCTCATCTTATCCACAAGGATCTCCAACGGCTAGTTTTTGGAAGTTCACTATAAATACCCCATAACTTCAACATTTTGAAGTTGCTGAGTTTTGCTAAGAATTTCAAGAATTTCTCTCTCAAAGCATTTGTTGAAGATTTGAAGATTGCCTTTGTTTTTCCAGAATTCCTCAAGAACATCTTCATACCTTCATCCTTAGCCCAGATCTTCAAGCTATAACACTTTAGTTTCATTGTTCTCTAAATCATAAAGATCTAAAGAGCCTTAATACTAAAATCACACACGCACCTCTTTAAGTTTGATCACTTAGATCCTTCTTTTAGAGATACACCGGTTATTGTTTTGGATTTGTTCATTCATAGAATATTAGATCTTGAGTTAGTGTAGAAGCTCAAAAGTTGTAATTTGTAACACTTACTCATTATATAAGATCTCCATTAGAAATCCAAGACTAACCATCTTGGTAGAGGACGTAGATCTTTCATTGATCGAACCTCTCCAAATAGCTTGTGTTATTATCTTGTCATTTACTTTCAAGATATTATCTTCACTCACTATTTGCTTGTTTACTCATTGTAGATTGATTGATCTGAATTGTGTTGTGTTGTTAACTCATTTGCCTTAGTTTCTTATTTCACCCACTTTGAGCCAAAATACTTAGAGTGTGTGTGCGCCCCTTTTATCATACTTTGCGCCTATTTACATTACTAAATTCCGCTGTGCATTTCACTCACTCACTTAGGCGCATATCATAACGCTTACTTGATAAAGTGCGCATTTGCAATTGAGTTTATCAAGGGTACGAAAAGAATTTTAAAACAGCTATTCACCCCCCCTCTAGCTATTTTTCATACCCTTGTTGCCCTTTGGGACTAACATTGGATTTTCAAGGAGGCTCCTTCACAGGACCCACTTTGATATCACTTGCATCCCCGGACTCTATGGTGAGGCTGCCCCTCATAACCCAGAGTATTCTGAATGAAGGGACTTTGCCCTAGTCATGTGCCTCTTTGCAGAACTGTTATTTGTCTCTTATGACTGTTTCATTGATTCGAGAATGGTGGATATTGTTGATTCTTGCAAAGGTGGTGCCAGCAACGTGATGACTATCCTTTTGGCAGAAAACCTTGTACGGGCTGGATGGTTACTATCCCAGGGGTGACGCTTTCACATCGGGCAACCCCATTTTGCTGCAGATATGGCTACAGGAGCATCTCAGAATCATTCGCCCGGTGTCTGATCCAGACTATACCCCTTCCATGCTTTCGAGGAGAGGTTTAAACAGGCAGAACTGCACTACTGTCAAGGAGTGGGTTGGACACTTCTGGCAGATTAGGTCGGCAGACATCCTATAGGTGCCACCGCATTGGAACCCGAGCAGGTATATTATCACAAGTGCGGGCCACTCTTTCGTTTGGTTAGCTGGGCTTTGATCTACCACCTTTTATCTAGGCCAATGGATTTCCCACCAATTTGGACAAGTCCAAGAGGTTCCTTTTTCTGACCACCCTATCCCGGCCAATTTTCCCATGGATGCCAATATTTGCGAATTGTTGAAACAACTTTGGTATAGGAACGGTGCGCACATCGGCAGAGGCAGACGCCGGAACGAAGGGGACACGTTCTATGAACCCTCTTTGGCATATCTCGAATGGCTGGGTCCTCAGACTGTTGAAGACAATGCTACCATCACAGCTTTAGTCTCAGAGCTCTTAGGTCCAGAGATTCTGTCTGGGGATTACTTTTCTCAGATAATGGGTCCCACAGTCTTCCAAAATCAGATAGGCGGGAATCAATCACGCAACGGCCATCGGTCGGGACGTCGCAGGACTGGCCGAGACTTAGCTTCAAGGATTACCATGCCCGATGCAACCGGATCTGGGAACCAAAGGGGAGAAAGATCTTCAGGCTTTCTCCAGAACGTGTTCAACCGCCTCGGTTAATGAGTGGAATTTCATTTATTTCAGCATAATCCATGGTTGCCACGCCAAGATGTTTTTTATTTCAAAGTTGTGATGTTTGTTTTTCTTTTTCAAATGTAATGTTTGCAAGTTCAACGTGGGGAATAAAGTTTTTATTATTAATGACCGGACCCGAAGGTTGCCTACGTTCCTCTTTAGAGGCTCAGGTCAGCGTACGTAGTTCGACACAGTTACTTGAGTTTCTTGCGCGCCTCCTGATTTTTACCTAGAACCGCCCTTTCGGGTTTTCACCTCTAGTGGGGCTGTTTTTTGCGTTTTTTTTTTTTTTTTTACAGACTCGATAGGAATCACTAAACTCTGCGCCTTCTACGCGTAATACTTCTTCAATTTGCTGAGGTTGCAAAAAACACAGCTCCTCCGAATTGTATCTTCTTAACAATGTAGGGGCCCAACCATGAAGACTTCCATTTCCCTCGGGGGTCGAAATAACTTGGCGGCTTCTCTCGCAACACAAGATCTCCCACTTTGACATCACGGTCTTTAACTTTCTTGTTAAATGACCTTGCAATTCTACGTTGATATGCGCGGTTATGGTCTAAAGCCAGCAATCGCTTTTCATCGAGCAATGCTAACTCTTCATGGCGACTTTGTAGCCAATCAATCTCGGACACTTGGTTCTCAAGTAAAACTCTCATGGAGGGGATTTCAAGCTCAATCGGGAGAACTGCCTCCATGCCATATGAAAGTGAATAAGGAGTAGCCCCAGTCGGTGTCCGGACAGATGTGCGGTATCCCCACAAAGCTAAAGGCAACTTCTCGGGCCAATCCTTTCCATTGATGGCCATTTTTCTAATGATATTCTTAAGGGTTTTGTTCGCCGCTTCTACCGCTCCATTGGCTTGTGGTCGATAGGGGGAGGACTTGTGCCGGATCACACAGAATTTGTCAAGCAATCGGTTGACTTCTTCTTCAAAGTGAGTTCCATTATCTGAGATCATCTCATAAGGGACTCCATATCTGTAGAAAATTTTGGTGCGGATGAACTCGGCTACCTTCTTGGCATTCAAGACCTTGTAAGCAGCGGCCTCAACCCATTTGGTGAAGTAGTCGATAGCTACGAGCATATATTCTTGCCCACTCAAACCCTTCGGTTTGACTTGACCAATAACATCTATTCCCCAAGTTGAGAAAGGCCAAGGAGCAGTTGACTGATAGAGAACGTTCGGCGGCAGATGTTGTAGATTAGCATACCGTTGACATTGATCACAAGTTTGCGCTTTCATCATACAATCCTTTTCCATTGTAGTCCAGTAATACCCTTGCCTCACTATCTTCTTAGCGAGCATGTGCCCATTCATGTGGGGTCCACACAGTCCCCCATGGATCTCATCCATGATTCTAGTTGCTTCAGACTTGTCTAAACAGAGCAAATTTGGTCCGTTATGATATCTTTTGTACAATCGATCTCTGGAAATCACAAATTGGGAGGCCATCTTCGTATTGCAATTCTTGACCATTTGTCCTTTTCTGGAGGGTAGATCCCGTCTTTGAGCACATTCCACACGTCTGTGTACCATGGCTCTTCATTTTCCTCATTTTCCAATTTAATGGCCAGGCAGTAGGCTGGGATTGATCTTACTAACCACGAATGGCTTTATCGTGACATCAGAAGGGAATTCCATGATGGAGGCTAGGGTAGCCAACGCATTTGCGATTCTGTTTCGGTCCCTCGGGAGGTAATGAAATGAGATATTTGAGAAATGTTCTGTGAGTGCTACCAGTCGAATATGATATTGTTGTAGTCTCGAGTCTTGGATCCTCCACTTTCCTTCAATCTGATTGATGATTAGGGCGGAGTCCCCGAACACTTCAATTTCTTTGACCCTTGTGTTCAACGCCTCTTCAAGGCCAGCCATACAAGCCTCATACTCCGCTGTGTTATTTGAACAGTCAAAGTCTAACCAGATAGCAATGGGCATGTGCGCATCGCTTGGATCAATGAGCAAAATTCCAATTCCAAAACCTCTTTTGTTGGCAGCCCCATCAAAGAAGAGTTGCCATTTGTTTTCTGAACAATTAACAGCGTAGATTCCTTCATCGGGAAACTGTGCTTCTGGTTTGGGCTGGAGATCAAGAGCCAAATCTGCAAGTTGGTCTGCTATCACCCTTCTTTTAATGGAGTTAGGCGTTGCGTAAGTCATATCAAATTCGCTTAAGAGAAAATCCCAGTTGGCTACTCGATTGGACATGGTTGGCCTTTCGAGGATGTACTTCACTGGATCCATTCGGGATATGATCTGAACGGGCAAGGATTGCAGATAGATCTTTAACCACTGCGAGACCCAAACCAAACCGGTGCAAGCCTTTTCTAATGCTGAGTAGTTCAATTCACTCCCTTGCAGCTTTCTACTAACAAAATAGATCGCATTTTCAACCCAGGAATCTTCCTTTTCTTGTGCAAGCATTGCTCTTACTGCAGTGTCAGTAACGGTTAGGTGCAACCGCAGAGGTTTATGCGAGTGAGGTGGGGCCAAGACCGGTGGGCTTGTCAGGTATTCTTTGACCTTTTCAAAAGCAATCTGGCATTCTTTATCCCAAGATCGATCGGTGTCCTTTTTTAGGAGCTTGAAGAGCAGCCCACACATCGTGGTTAGCTGCCGTATGAATCTGCTGATATATTGAATTCTTCCCAGGAAACCCTTTACCTCCTTTTGAGTTTGAGGTTGGGGCATTTCTGTGATGGCCTTTATTTTGTCGGGGTCGATTTTAATCCCTCTTTCTGTTACCAGGAAACCCAAGACCTTACCTCGGATGGTACCGAATGTGCATTTAGAAGGATTCAACTTCATGTGATACTTCCGTAGCCTTTCAAAAATTTTCTGAGGTCAACCAGATGTTGAGCATCTTCTTCAACTGAGTGCACAATCATGTCATCCACGTAGATTTCAAGTTCTTTGTGGATCATGTCATGGAAAATAGTTGTAGCACCTCTTTGGTAAGTTGTTCCGGCATTTTTAAGACCGAAAGGCATCACAGTGTAACAGAATGTCCCCCACGGGGTGATGAAGGAGGTTTTCTCTTGATCTTCCACCGCCATTTTAATTTGATTGTAACCCGCCATTCCATCAACAAATGACTTCACTTTGTGCATTGCGACTGAGTCAACCAGAATATCAATATTTGGTAACGGGAAGTCATCTTTCAGGCAAGCTTTGTTGAGGTTTCTGAAGTCAACACATATCCGGACTTTGCCGTTCGCCTTCTCAACTGTGACCATGTTGGACAACCACTGGGGGCATTCCACAACCCGGATGAAACCCACTTGTAACAACCTCTCGATCTCTTCTTTAACCCGGAGGGCCCACTGCGGCTTGATTCTACGTAGTTTCTATTTGACCGGCTTGGTGTCGGGAAAGGTGGGAATTCGGTGCTCCACAATTGTTGAATCTAACCCATGCATATCTTCATACGACCAAGCAAACACATCGACAAATTCTTTGAGCAAACTGATCAACTATTCCCTGTCAGCCCCTTGCATGAAGCTTCCAATTTTCATTTCTTTGACTTCCCCGTTCAGCCCCAGATTGATAGTGGACAAATCTTCCCCACAGGCCTCTAACTTTCATTCCCCTCGCTGTTTTGCTAACCTGCTTAACTAAACTAAATAATCTTTTTCATCTTGGCTTATGTCTTTTAAATATTCATGATTAACTTCATTTGTTATTAAATTTTCATTTGTTAAATCTTTATTAAAAATATTGGCAACCAAGGATTAAGCGGAAATAGAGGAAATTTCATTCACGACAGATGGAAGTACAAGCTCGGCGACCGCGTCGAAGTCCTCGATAGTGAGGCCCTCTTCGGGAGTCCCGGAAACAACATCATAGAGTACAAAGGGTTCAAAAGCCGGTCCATCGGGGCGAACATATCCAAACTGCTTCACGAGCACTTCAACAGTAGCGAGCGGGCCAGTGGTTTTGGACCAGTTATTAAGTGGTGTCACTGCCGGCTTGAGGTGCTTCACCGGGTCATAGGTTTCTGCGGTGCCATCTTCGATCATAACCACAGATCCGTCTTCAAAGCCAAATCCTTCAAACAATGCGAAGACATCATCCTCCTCATCGATATTCCACGGGGTAACCGGGCCCGGTTGCTTATAGGAACCGCCCAAATGAAGGCTTTCATCAAACAACTTCACATCATCAAATACTTCTCATCCCACGCGAGTCTTTTTGTCCATTCCATTAGACGGCTCAAGAGGCATAACATTGGCCACATTTTTGCTCTTGCGAATAAAGTACCCCTTCCAAGATTTTTCGTAGGGACGGAGTGGTGGGAGCTCATAGGTCCTTCCCTTCTTGATGGCATTCTACCTCTCCCTTTTCTCACGCATAGATTTGGCAACTTCAGTGGGAGTGGGCTTGTAGCCGAGTCCAAACGGAGGAATGAAAACAGGCACATCATTTTTGATATCTTCAACACACCCTTGTTGCTCTTTCCCGAGTCCCAACATAGGTAAGAAATTCATCTTCTTGACCATATTCAAGGCCATCGCGTCACCATACTTGGTCCTCTTTCGCCCAATCAGATCGTTTTCTTTGACATATTCAATAGCATGGATCCGAGCTCATGGGATCACTTCAAAACCACTCAAGAAAATACCGGTATCTTTATGCTCAATTCCCAAGATTGGGAGATCATTGACTTGTGTATCATCCTGGGCGTGAACTACCACAACATGATTTTCGTGGATGAACTTGATGCACTGATGGTAAGAAGAAGCTACCCCTTTCACTCCATGGATTCAAGGGCATCCCAAGAGTAGACTGAATGAGGACTTGATGTCGATCACTTGAAATTCAATTGGCATAACAAGAGGGCCAATGGTGAGAGTGATGGAGATAACACCCAAGACAAAATGACTGGTGCTATCGTAGGCATGGACCACTTGAGAAGACGGGGCCAAATCAGTTATCTTAATTCCCAAATCTGCGAGAACATGCACGGGGCAAACATTGACTGAAGAACCATTATCGACCAACACACGAGCTAAGTGCTCACCTCCAACCCCGACTGTGATGTACATAAACTCGATATGATTAAGGCTAATTTTTAGTGCATCGAGATCAGTAAAAGTGATAATATTCCTAAAGTGAATGTTGCCGACCATGTAGACAAGGTCATTGGGAGATGTCTCGATTGGGATAATAGCTTGAGTAAGAGCTTTAACCAGAGTGTATCGGTGCTCTTGAGAAGATGAAAGCAAACCCCAAATGGATATATTAGCCTGGGTTTTCTTTAACTGTATTAAGACCGGGTTCTCGGCGACCTTTTCTTTCTGAGCGAAAGCTCCTTCCTTATCCTTTCCAGATTCGCTCGCCTCAAGATTCGGAGACTGATAGGCTCTCCCTGAGCGAGTGAGATGATTCACGTTTCCACCAATCCAAGTGGCCTTTTCAAGAGGGGCCTTTCGTTCCTCAACGGCTTTAACACTAGACAAGATTGACTTCCAAGAGATCATGTGGCAATCAAAGTCTTCGGAAATTACAGGAGTCACGGTTTAATTCAGTGCTTTCTTTGGGACTATGAAACTAGTCATTGAGTGGTCTTCTTCAAATTCGATCATATGGATTCCCGATAAGGGATTAGTCACCACATTCGGTTGGGGTGGTTTCTGAATAAGCCCATCGTCAATCATGTCTTGCAGAGTGTGCCTCAAATTCCAACAATCATCCGTCGCATGACCAGGTGATACGTGGTATGCACAATACTTTCTTGCATCCTAATTCTTAGGAGGTGGATTAGGCGGGCGGTATCCTTCTATTGGTTTCAATACCCCTTGGGCGACCAATCCTTGGAAAATAGTGGACAACGGAGCGTTGAACTTATCAAACTGCCTCTCTCTCTGACTTCTACCATTCCTTTGCTGATTGTTGATGGAATTCACAGACCCGTCTTGATTATAGCATGGGGGTGCCCTATTGTAGATGTTTCGGCTAGGTCCCACATTGTTGTTCCAAAAGGGAGCGGGAGTTATGGAAACATTGTTCACAACTGGCGCCGAGGCTTTAGCAGTAGGTCGGAACCTGTAGGAGCTAGGAGAAGGATCTAGCTTGATTACCCCAGTTCCGACATCTTCGTCAATACGGGAACCCACATCTAGAATAGAAGCAAAATCTGGGAATGGGAGATACTTCATCTTATCTGCATATACCGGCTGAAGATTCTTAAGGAAAATGCGAGTTTGCTCGTCACTGTCGGGCCTTTCCAAAGTCTAAGCGACTTTTTTCCTCCACCTACTTGCAAATTCAGAAAACGATTCTTTCTCATGCTGAGCACACGAATCAAGATCACAGCGGCTCTTCTCCCAGTTAGAGTTATCTTTGTATCGCCTTTGGAATTCATCCACAAGCTTTCCTCAATTATCAACCAAATTGGCATCCACTATCATGAACCATTGCTTAGCGGCTCCTACCAAAGTCAAATTGAAGTTGGAGGCCATAGCACCGACATTAGCCCCACGAGACTGCATTGCATGAGCATAAGATTTCAAGTGGGCCATTGGGCACCCCGTACCATCGAATTTTTCCACGTCGGGCATTTTGAATTTAGGAGGCAGAACAGCAAACAGAGATAATTTCAAAGAGTCTGCAGAGAATTCCCCTTTATTCATGACCTTTCTCAACATTTCTTTCATCTCATTCGTTTCAATCTCAGCTCTAGTAAGGGGTACGTATGGGACCCCTTTGTAGTATGCTTCCATTTGGCGGACCAAGTTAGGATCTTGCCCCTAGGAAGTTCCTTGGTTGAACGGAGAGGCATTGCTAGCAAACGCACCATAGGCGCCGGGCTGCTGATTTGGATACAGAGTTTGCATATACTGAGCAAAGGCGTTATGATCGGGTGGATACTGAGATGGGTTTACCATGAAGTTTGGTTGATTCGGGATGAAGTTGTGATTGAGGCCACTGAAGTCTGGATGAGCCACATGACCATGAGGATGGACACCTTGGTGATGATTATGACCGTTGGTGTTACTACCATTGGGATTCAAGTTCACGGTAGGGATGCCGTTGCCATTTCCATTCACATTAGGATTTCCATTGCCATTGGGGTAGCCATTAGTAGCCCCATTACCATTCTGATTTTCATTCGGATTTCCATTGGGATTTCAGTTGGGGTTGCCATTAGGAGCCCCATTACCATTGTCATTTCCATTCGGATTGCCATTGGGATTTCCGTTGGGGTTGCGATTAGGAGCCCCATTACCATTCTGATTCTGCATCTGAACAAGCGTAGCAAGTAACTCGTCTTGTTGCGTTCTCATCTGACCCAACACATTCTGTTCTAACCATGCTTGAAAACCCGGTGGTGGCACATAGGCTTGATCATTACCTTCTTCGGCCATTGCAGTAGCTTCTTCGACAACGGGCACTGCCTCGGTATCTCGGATCAACCTCCCCTTGCGGTTTCTAACTACCCCTCTCCAAGTAGATGCCAGGCTTAGAGTATCTAAAAGGGATGGTGTATAGGGCTGATTAGAGAGTGGAAAGGATTGATATTTTCCGAGCTTGATTTCAAAAGAAGTTCAAAAATCACAAAATCAAACCTAGAATGCCGGATAAGCACTTGCTTTATTTTGACACATTTTCGCATGAAATCTTGGAATAGTGGATACCGTCTCCAAAGTATAGGACCAACGTTTTGCACCTGTACTATTGGCCATCCAAGCCCCTAGCGAAGGGCCTATACTCTTTCGGGGATCCACCATTCGGTTACGGTCTAAGGGAGGGTCTTGACAATTTAAAGTCAATCCGAGCATTTCAACGAA
Source organism: Campanula takesimana (assembly GCA_026119855.1). Classification (NCBI taxonomy): domain Eukaryota; kingdom Viridiplantae; phylum Streptophyta; class Magnoliopsida; order Asterales; family Campanulaceae; genus Campanula; species Campanula takesimana. The sequence continues at coordinate 881,569 of JAOWBW010000593.1, forward strand.
TTTCCACAATGTAGGTTGTTTATGACCTTTTGGGAAATGCATAGGATTGAGGTGAAATTGCTAGACAAAAACCGGCATGAAGTCTGGGACGTGTCATTTTTTGAAAACATGGACATCGTGGCTTGGTAACGGGGAAGATTGGCTTACACCCATCGCAACGACTAATAGGCGCGCTTTGGGGTGAGAATGTACACAGCGGGCCCTATAAGGAAGTCCAATGAGCTCCCTTATACCCTCGGGTTACCTTCTCGGGTTTGTACGGTTCTACGAGACGTTATTTTCAAAAATGTGCACGTGTGTGAGGTATCTATGAGTTCAAAGACGATTTTGAAAGCAAGTAAAGAAAACAAGAAAATCATTTTCTTTTCCTTTTTTATTTTATCCATTTTTCTTTTTCTTTTTTACGGGAATCACCCACCACGCATGCATATATATACAAATAAGAGGGTGAAGGAAAAAGAATGTCCCTACAAAACAAAGGTTAGGGCATATATATACAACCCAAGCAAGGTAATTAAAGCATGGCACACACAAAGATTAGAGTCTAGCCAACTTTTAAAATCCTCCCCAGCGGAGTCGCCACTGTGAGAGCCCACGCTCGAAAGCCGAACCGCGAAATGACCGCCCGCGAGGGCGGTTCGGGTCCGTTTCATGCTGATGCACTTTTGGAAATGCGTTCGGTTCTCACACAATGGTTTCCTCTCGATGGAATCAAAACAGTCAAGAGTCGCCACCTCATTTTATTTTAGGAAAAACGAAGATAAAACCTTTTTTTAGAGAAAGTGGGTTCGGGGGCTAAGTTACGAGAAAAGAAGGGGTTAGGAACTCTCCTCGCCCGTGATGGTCTCTAGCATGCATGCCACGTAGATTAAATTTTATGCCTTTTAGGCCTTGCTTTTATGCCCTAACAAAATGGTGATTTAATATATGCGGAGGTCTTCCTATTCTAGGGCTGTTTGCTTTAATTCACAAATGAGAGTCGGTTTGGGTGGACTCCCACTCGGTTTTGAAAATGATTTAGCATTCATATCCAGTGAAGGAGATCACAAAGAGGGGGTGGGGGGATTAATATTTACAATGGTGAACAAAAGGGAAACAAATCCCATAACAAATAAATGTCCAAAAGTCCGTCCCCAAGCATTTTAGGGACTGCTGCCCATCTTACTTTCTTGTACCTGCTCTTACACTTGCTCAATCCATAAAGTAAAGGTCAATACAATTTCCTAACACATCAATAATCAACCATGATTTTTCCCTTGATTTTAGGAGCATGTTATAGTGTCCAATCAAAGCATGCAAGATAGAACTTTCAACAGCCTAGTCTGACAGATATGCATACCTCCATAAAATATCCAATTTTGGCGTCATGAAAACGGGAGATTCAGGGGGAACACTAAACATTAAAGTTACTCCTAACATATCAAAGTTTATATATGGATATTTTCAAAGCCATAAAGAAAGTATAAGTCACACAAAACACCTCTGACATTTTGGTGTCAGAACAGGAAGTATGCTAATCTGAGAACAGAGAGTTGGAACAAAAAAAATGGAAAGAACCTCTTCCACTCAGGGAAAAAATATGATATTTACATTTTCATCTTCCTATGTTTGTCTGGAACAAAATACTTTTTGTGGTCTAAGACCAAAACCCAAGTTTTCTATATATAAAAAAAGCAACAACATAGAAAAGTGCAGATGGACAGTCTGCTGGAAATTTACAAAAGTGATGAAAACACCCATAAAAACTCACTCAAATGAGATGATATGAACATGAGACTTTGGAAATACATAGATCTACATATGAAAAACACAAAACGACAGACATTTGAGCATTTAATCATAGTATATAATCATTTAGAGAGAAGAACAACAAGAGTATCAACATTACATTGTTTGGACATCAAATGGGGGTCTAGCCTAACAAGTGGCTAGACCCCTTTCCAAATCACATAAGGATATACATTTTACATGGATGAACTTTACAAGAACATGAGATTACCTAGATGTGCTTTCTTTGCTTCTAAGGGAAGACTTTTTTGTTGCTTTTCTTAAGGTGTTTGCCTTGTGATTGAATGAGAGTTTGAGTGAGTTGTTTGCTTTGTTTTTGTGTAGTGTTTATGGTGGGATTATGGTGGTGTTGTGGTGGTTTTTGGACTGAGGTTTGAGAGCTCTTTTTTGTGCTTAGAGAGAGCATGAGTGTGGTGTGTATCATCTATGATAAAATGGATGAGGGAGGTGGTGTGGATACCCCGGGGAACCGCGGCTTGGCTAGAACGCGCGAGTTATCCTTGGATGTCTACTTGATTTTAAGAGTCGCCACCCATGTTTTAGAGGAACGCGAGAAAACCTAAGAAAATAGCCTTTTTTTATTAATTACGAAACCAAAGATTCTTGAGATAAGGGGTTCGGGGGTTAGGTGACGAAATGGGAAGTACTTAAACACCCATTTCGCCCGATCAAAGTCGGTCTTGTTTTTTCATAATTCACTTTAAAGATAAATGTGTTCTTCCTATTTGAATGATGATAAAAGGGGGGTTTTAAAGTTTAAAATGTAGGGAGATAACTCCTAAGCCAATTCAATGTAATGAAAGGGCCATTGGTGTCATGTCCCAAATGGTTTTGGGGTAATTTCACATTCGATTGAAGAAGATGAAGAAGAAGAAGAAGAAGAAGAAGAAGAAGAAGAAGAAGAGGAAGGAGGATAAGTTTAAGACATTTACCTATAGTATTTTTCAAAGAGAACCTATTGATGAGGTAGAAGCTGTTGGAGTGATAGGTTCACGGACAAGCCTGTTGGATGAATCCCGGTAGATGCGGAGAGTACCAATCGGACCTATAATTGGAGAAGTAGCTCTTGTCAGTCTCGGTTCACACTTTCGGTCCATGAAGAAGTTGAGAACACACAGTTGGGCACACGACTCGAACCACATAAGAAAAAGACTTTTTTGTTTTTTTATAAGTCGGAGGGACGGGGTCCCTTTTGGGGTTTCTAAGAAGATAATGGAATCGTCACACTAGTATATAGACCATCTCGCGGTCCCATATACTCATCGGATTCCATCACGTTTGTGAATCCTACATGTATCGAGATTAAACTAAATCAATGTAGTAAAGCATACATGCGGGGACAGATTTTTATTTTTATCCAAAATAACCACTTTTGGGGACGGATTTTTATTGCGTCCGTATCAACAAGTTGGCATGTATGATTTGAAAACATTAGTTTAGGGAAATCTCGGTACATGAAAACCGACTAGGTCACGGAGTGTTAGACCCTAACTAGAATTGTGAGGTTTGTGCTCGGCTAAAGAGAGGCTTAAAGGTTACCCCCGGCATGTAGTCATGAACTACGCCACGGGCTGAGGTTTACCGCTTTGAAAGAGTCAAGGTCGAGTGTTAGACCCTAACTAGAATTGTGAGGTTTGTGCGACTCGATAGTGAGCAATTCATAGGAGTAATGTGCATGTAGTGTGAGGTCTATCACGTGACAATTTTTTTTTTTAAAGGAAAGATAAAAAACACATAAGCACGTAAATTACAACTCCCGAATCACCCGTGTGACCGGTAAATAAACACATAATTAAAACAGTCTAAGGGTCTAATTCTGTTCTGATGTAGGCAACTGTGCCCACAGCCCACTGTCTTGTTCAGTCCCTGAAACCTGTTCTCATCCTGGAAACTGGCCCAGAAGCGCGCGCCTCGGGCTGGTGTTGTGGGAAGCGCGCGCCTGGCGCATTGCAAATGGGAGGCGCCCGCTTCTGGGCTGACCTGTCAGATTGTCAGAAACTTATGGACTCAGGGGATTGCCCTGGTCCTGATTGTGTAATGAAACCCCTGCAATGTTTGTTAGCATGGAATAATAGGAAGAACACATGGAAGGCGGGCGATTCTGGAATCTGATGTGGTACGCGCGCGCGTTGGACCATGAAGGTCCGAGGCGCGCGCTTCCCATATCAATTTCCAGAATGCCCAGAAAAGTGAATTATGAACAGAAACACAAGTTTAACCCTTAAGCTGTCCCCAGCAGAGTCGCCACTGTGGATACCCCAGGTAACCTCGGCTTGGCTAGAGCGTGCGAGTTATCCTAGGATGTCTACTTGATTTTAAGAGTCGCCACCCACGTTTTAGAGGAACGCGAGAAAACTTAAGAAAATAGCCTTTTTATTAATTACAAAACCAAAGATTCTTGAGATAAGGGGTTCGGGGGTTAGGTGACGAAATGGGAAGTACTTAAACACCCATTTCGCCCGAGCAAAGTCGGTCTTGTTTGTTCATAATTCACTTTAAAGATAAATGTGTTCTTCCTATTTGAATGATGAAAAAAGGGGGTTTTTAAAGTTTAAAATGTAGGGAGATAACTCCTAAGCCAATTCAATGTAATGAAAGGGCCATTGGTGTCATGTCCCAAATGGTTTTGGGGTGATTGCACATTCGATTGAAAAAGAAGAAGAAGAAGAAGAAGAAGAAGAAGAAGAAGAAGAAGAAGAAGAAGAAGAAGGATAAAGTTTAAGACATTTACCTATAGTATTCTTCAAAGAGAACCTCTTGAAAAACCTTGAAGAAGAGGTTGAATACTTGGAGAGAATATCTTTAGTAAATGGCCTAGAGTAAAGTTTAAGGTGGAAAAGTATTAAGATGCCAAAAGGATCCAAAGGAAAAGTCCTCCTCCAATGATGGATTGGAGGGGTTTTTATAGTTAAAAGAGGAGAGTTTTTGGAGCCAAACGGAGTCTCCAAGAAATCTTTCTCTGGAAAAATCATGTATAATGAGAAAGGGAGAGATTCTTGGGCAGAATCTGTAACTGACACGCCCCAGAAGTGCGCGCATCCCACCTAGGTGGCGGAAGGCGCGCGCGTCTGGCCTCAAGGGGCGGAGGCGCGCGACTCTGAAAAGCAATTTTTGACATAATGGACTAGAAAGTTAGAACTGTTATTCAGTTTGGTCCCTGGACTTAACGGGGCCCGTCTGGAACTTAACCAAAGTAACAGAAACTAACAGAAAACACTTAAAAGAGGGAGAAACACAAAATCAAGTGTGCAATCGGGGTGAGCGGTCCAAGGCGGGGTGTCTACAGGTGGAAAATGACCTTAGGCCACCCTTGCTTAGGTCTAGGAGTCAGTTTAGGGGGTGGCTACCCGCCTCAAATGCGGCTGGGATGGATTGATGTTGAGTTTGAAAGGCCAAGTTGTTGAAGAACAAACTGCTGTTCTGAACTACCCAAAGTAGCCGTACGGCTCATGCCTCCGTCCCTTTTTCCCAAAGTGCCACTTATCGCATTCTAATTGGCTCCTTCCTTATTAATTTGGCCAGCCAACTTGGGCCACTTGTCTGAATCTTTTAGGCGTGAATGATCACAATTTTTGCTCCGGTATTGGTTCCGCAATAGTCCAAGTTTTGTCCGTGTGTGCGCACAACGGTGTCCCGGTTGTCCGCGGTCCCAATATGAAAGTTGTTTGAAATAATCTTGTGGTCACGTACATCTATTTGTTTACTCGTTTTTTTCTCCCTGATCATGAATTTGAAGTCCGTTAATCCATTCGATGCACCGATAAGGCTCACGGCACTCCCGCATAGCCAAATCGAGGGCTCTAGGTCAATTTTAGGGTTTAGACCGATTAAAAAGGGTTCGATGAGAGGTGTGAGATCGGGGTATCTACAGGGGGTAAATGATTAGTGGATGGATAAGGTAGGCTTTGATCTTCTCGAAGGCCCTTTGACATTCCTCGTTCCATTCAACCTCTGTATTCTTCCTTAACAATTTGAAAATGGGCTCACATGTAGGGGTGAGTTGGTTTATGAAATGACTAATCTATTGTAATCATCCCATGAAGGATTTCACATCTGTTTGGGTGCGGGGCGGCCTCATTTCAATAATTGCCTTGACCTTTTGTGGATCAATCTCAATAACACGTTCAGTGACCATGTATCCCAAAACTTTTGCGCGGGAGACTCCAAAAGTGCATTTGGCTGGGTTAAGTCTCATGGAGTGCTTCCTCAGCCTATCAAAGAACATCCTCAAGTCGATCAAATGTTGCCCATCGGTCCCTTTGGAAAGGATGATCATGTCATCGACATATACCTCTATCTCCTTATAGATCATGTCATGGAAGAGTGCGGTTCTGGCCCTTTGGTAGGTAGCACCGGCGTTTCTCAAACCGAAAGGCATCACGGTGTAGTAAAAGTTTCCCCACAGGGTGGTGAAGGCAGTCTTTTCTTGGTCTTCTTCAGCCATCTTAATCTGATTGTACCCGGCAAAGCCGTCCACAAAGGACTTGACCTCAAAGCTCGAGGTTGTGTCCACGAGCATGTTGATATTCGAAAGAGGGAAATCATCCTTAGGGCTCACTTTGTTGAGGTCCCTGAAGTCGATGCAACATCGAACTTTCCCATTGGCTTTTGTGACCGTTACTATGTTGGAGAGCCATGAATGATATTCTATTACCCTTATGAAACCGACTCGGAGCAACTTTTCAATCTCTTCTTTGACTTGCAAAGACCATTCCGGTTTAATTCTTCGAAGCCTTTGCTTAACCGGTTTCACCTCGGGACCCACGGGAATTTCATGCTCCACAATGGAAGCATCCAACCCTGGCATATCCTTGTAAGACCAAGTGAACACATCCACATATTCTTTGAGCAATTTGTCCAAGGCCTTTCTTTCGACCCCTTTGAAGTAGCTACCAATCTTCTTCTCCTTCGGCTCGTTCGCAGTTCCCAAATCCACCTTAGTCAAAACCTCTTCGGCATCTTGGGCACGATTTTTCTCTCGGTCAATAACCTGCTTCGAAAGTTCTTTAATGTATTGTTCATTTAGTGTGTCTGCATTATTAAGTGATTCATCATTAACCATTTTTAGATTATTAGTTAATTTATCATCTAATAAGTTGGCAATAAGGGGATACTCGAAAAGGTCTATCATTTCATTCAAAGCAAAAGGGAATACAACATTGGCTACAAGTTCATAATCCTCACGCGTGAGGCCCTCGGGAAAAGAAGACTCAAACTCGAAAACGAGGGATTGAGAGGACTCAACTACATTGGACTCTATGACATTTGACTCTAGGGGGCGGGGAACTAATCCAAGTTTCGTAGTCATTTCCTCCTTGCTAGCTACTGGTCCAGAGAAAGTCACCCAATTCTTTAGAGTCATATTATCTGGTCCAACCAAGGTGCGGGGATCAAAAGTTTTAGGGGATCCCTCTCCTATTACAGCAACCACTTCCTTTCTGAGGTCAACCACTTCCTTTCTGAGATCAATCAAGTCTGGCACAATCACATCTTCTCCGAACATTCCTTGCATTATCACGCCATTCCACTCGTCATCCATAACATCTTTCTTGTCTTCCTTGGAAATCACCTCCTCATACTTGCCATATCGGCCCCAGCAGGTTCTTCCCCTTTCATGGATAGAGCCTCGAATTTCTTCACAACCTCGGGAACCCTCTTAAAGATGAACTCATGTGTCGCTGTAGTCTTGGCGGGACCGGGCATCTCAGGCACATCGAGGAATGTCCTCCTTATGGGGTTAGCAATAGTTCCTTGGAACCTTGTAAGATCCTCTTATAACTTGTCCCAATTGGTGATCATTGACGGCTTTTTGGTATCCGGGACCTCAGTTTGGACTCCTCCTTTCACAAAGTAACGGCTCATGTCAAAGGTATAAGGGTGGAGATTAGGTGCCTTGTACGGGATCCTTTGGGCCTTGGCTTGGTTTTTCTTCCGAGCCATTTCCCTATCCATTCTCACGTCTTCGGGGTTGGCGTATATCCCAAGCCATGGAGTGTCCTTTGCTCTTTGACTTCGATAACCTTATGGGTCCTTTGGAGCTTTTTCCCAAGACCAAGCCCCAGGAGGTAGTGCATTAGACGCATCATCTTCATCGCGGGAGGGATATTATCCTTTGCGAGTGTGAGGTCCACACAACAAATGTCAGCTTTGGGGGGTATCTCTGTGAAGCCAGTCAATACCAAGCCATTTTCCTCATGCTTGATTTCTAGCACGGGAATCCCGTTTGTGTTGGTTCCCTCAGTGGTGACACCATCCCCATAGATGATTGTCAGGTTGTTCCCTTGCACATATTTCACGCACTGATGGAGGGTAGAAGCTACTCCATTGACCTTGTGGAGCCAAGGGAGGCCTAACAAGGCAGTGAAGGAAATGGGGATGTCGAGCAATTGGAAGTCCATTGGTATCACTTGTTTTCCAAACCAAAGGTTCAAAGTAACCACCCCCAAGACTGATCGCGCCATAGAGTCGTAAGCTTGGACCGTGATTGTGGAAGGTCTTAGGTTTTTGGCTTTAAGACCAAGTAGGTCCATCATTTTGGTAGGGAGGACATTCATGGTGGACCCATTATCAACCAAATCCCGGGGAAGGCGACGTTCATCCAATTGTACCATGATGTAAAGGGTCTCGTTGTGGTCGGCTCCAAATTTCGTTAGATCCAAGTCCGTGAAGGTAATAACATGCCCATAGTGAACACTCCCAATCATTTGGATGGCTTCTTCAGGAGTAGCCATGGTGGGTACCATGGTTTGGGCTAGACATTCCTCTAGCTTGAGCTTGTGAGGATAGGATAAAGTGAGGAGAGACCATAAGGAGATGTTGGCTTGGGTCCTCTTGAGTTGGGTGAGGACGGGGTCTTCCTTTTCGGAATCTAAGGTTCCCATCTCCTTATCATGAGAAGGAGGCATGCTACGGTACTCCGGTGGCGGGGGTTTCCGGGGATTTTCTGTGTGCACTTATCCGGAATGGGTCAGTACACTTACTTCCATGGGGTCACAATCCTCCTCCGACTCCTCCGCGGGTATTGGTGGGCTCTTGGTGTTATAGGGCGATGCTTCTTTTCTTAACTCATTCACTGTGACCTTTCCTTTAGATGGATAGGCGGATCTGCGAATCTCTTCTAGGGAAACGGGATGAATATATTTGTTTTCCACAACACCTACGGCCTCACGGAGTTTTTCTATGGTCAACATGCAACAAGTATTTCTCGAGAATGATGATTCTCCACCGTCAAAATCCAATGGTGGGGATAGCGGTGGTAGAGATAGGAGATCCTCCAAGATGGGAAAGTTTCCTTCCATTTCCGGGGGTGGAACATGAGGAGGCACATAGAGGGATTCCTCATCGTCACTTGCACAGAGGGTCCGAAGCTCTTGAGGAGGCATATATCGGATTGCTCCTCTCATTTGGGCGAGATGCCTTTCATAATTGGAGATTTCTGGGACTCTGGCTATATCGAATCCGCCTTCCTCCTCTCTATTGTGACCGCAGACCCTTCTAATCAACATTTACCCGGTCGGTGAGCTACTTGGTTCCGTGACATGGAAATGCTCATCGTGAGGGGGACAACATTCTTTCGGGTTGCCGCTTTCACCTGCCAATGCATTCTCAATGGCCTTTTCCATTTCTTCTATACATTCCTCAAATGTCATTTTGTCCTCAGTGAGCTTAATTATAATCAACTCATTAGCATTCAAGTGGGAGACCCTGTCACTCAACACAATAGCCACCATGCAATCCGGGGGGGGGGGGTGGGGAATTTCATCTTTCCCTCTTGCATACAGACCCATAAGGTATCCTTCCATCTCTCCCCGATTTCCATTATTGGGGTATTGAACTCCAAGAAAGTTACCGGCGCCGGCCCTTCAGACTCAATCATGTTTATGGCATTGTTGTTGGCAAACGGGCTGTTGACCACATTCGGACCCCGGGGGTGTTCAAGCTTCCCTTTGTCAATCAAGTCCAAAATAATCCGCTTCACAACTAAACATTCATCGGTGTTATGCCCATGATATTTATGGAAGGCACACTTCTTGTTAACATCTAGATACTTCTCGGGGTTTTTAGGTTGGAAGTTGACAAGAGGCTTTGCGAGGCCTTGCCTAACCAGTCCCTCAAATACCTTGCTTATGGGCATCCCGAAGTCCTCAAATCTCACAAACTGATGCTTTTCTGAGTTGCTCGTCCTTTGCGGGTCCTGTCTTGGGTTTTCTCCTTGGATATTGTTGACAGTTCCCAGGTTTCCTTTCCTTTGTTAGTTGTTTGGGGACGGTACCTATAGGAATTCCCACTGTTCTGGGTGGAGGATTGCTCGTTGAGGGCCTTTTAGAACTTGGATCCGGCGTTAACCATAGCTCAGAGATTGGGATAGAAGTGATGACTGATCAAGGCCCGTAGTTGAGGTTTCAGACATGATTGAAAGATATCCAATTGCTCATCCTCAGTAGGCGGATTGGAGATTTCCCCAAGCTTGTAGTTTGTTAGGCCCAATTGGTAGGAAAATAGGCTAGGGGGTGAATAGCCTTTTTAAAACTTTTACAAAGAAACACTTTTATAAATACAAAGTCAGTAAGCGCAGCGGAGAAGATATGACTTGGTTTTAACTCACACAAAATCAGTATGAAAAGATTTGAGAGCTTGATTTAATCACAAAGTGGTTTCTAAAAGTTCAATACAGTTTCAAGAGATTGGTCAATGGAAATTACAATGAATCGGTACAAACATATACGATCTGCCGGTGATAGAGTTCCAACTGGCAAAGGTAAAGTAAGCAGCAGTGACACAAAGATTTGGAGAGGTTCACAGTGTAAATACTGCTACGTCCTCTACCAAGTTTGGTCAGAACTTGGATTTGGGTTAAGAGTACTATTAGATATCTCTAGTCTATTACAAGCGCGGCTTTGCCGGAAACAAAGACTAAATTCTAGAGATCACTAATGGATCGTAATACAAATCTGACCAAGTGTTTTTGAGCGGCAAGTCCAAGAGAACTTATCTCACTCAGGTGGGTGTGTGAATAACTCAAACAACGTATACCTTAAATGATCTAGTTCGGGAATACTAACATTTTTGTTGAGTTGGTGCACAAGTGTATGTCCTAATAAATGTCTAATGATTATCTGGACAGAATGTTTGAGCTTCAATGAATACTCAAAACATTCAACTCTCTTCAATGCTCTATTTTCACCAACCATCCTCAATGCTCTAAGTCCTCTATTTATAGGGGGAGTAAATGTCTTGAGTCTTGAGGCTTGTAGAAGAAGGCTTGCAAATTTGAATATCCAGCTGGGTAGTTGAGGAGCATTAAATGCGGTATCTTCAGCATTAATGGCAAAGATATGGAGTACACGCATGCTTGGAAAAGTCTGATGGGTAAAGACCTCTTTGTCTCAACCAGTTACCTAGAAAAAGCAAGTAGGGACAATGTATAGCTAAAACTAGCTATGTGTCAGACGGCGCAGTAATCATGACAGAGCAGTTTAACAACATTCTGATAAGACAGTACAGAAAGGACAGAGACAATCAGTAAGTTGACATTGAGATAGAACAACAAAACCTGACTGTCAGTAAGGTTCAGATGTCCTTGTTGATTGTTTGAGTCATCGGCAACTTGAGTAGTAAGTTGATCGGCATGTTGAATTCTGGTCTGCTGATTGTGCTTCCTTTTGCTGGTTTGCCAAGATTTTGAAGAGTTGTAATACACATGTGCTGGTCACAAAGAATCCTAAGGGTACCTTACAAAGGTTCTATTAAAAAGGGGATCCTAAGTGATAACTATGATTGGGATTAAGCAATTCTATGTCCTAAACATATATTTGAACAACAATCTCCTCCTAATTGCTTAAGTCCAATCACCCTATACTAGAACATCTATCTTAGCTTAGTAAAAGAATGGTTTCAACCAATGTCTATTTATTTTCATTCCCTAAGCCAAGTCACACGAGATGTCAAGTAAAGGTAAAGAAAAAAAATACAAAATGGAAAGAAGGGTGGAATGCTGATTAGTAATGATCAGCAGATGAGTAATAATCTGCAAGATAAAGTTAGCACGAAGAACAACAGATATATTATAAGAACATAACATGAAATAAGCAAACACACAAACAAATGTTAGCAAAGAATTTGTTGGATATATCTTTGAGGATCTTCAGGATATCTATATCATTGGCTACATTGACTCAAGACATGGGAGGGTCTTCTGGTTGATCAGCAGCCTTTGATGTAGATCCAGTACGTTTGGCTTTCTTCTTTGCTCTGGAAGCTTCTTTTTCGGCTTTCCTCTTTTGCCTTCTCTGTGCACTTTCCAATCTCTCAGTCAGCATCTGGTTGTTGGCTTCAAGAGAAGCAATTTTTAGATGGGTATAAGCAAGAGCGGTCTTGGTAGAAGATAGCTCGTCTTCAACAGTCTTCTGGTCTCTGATCTGAAGTTTTCGGTCATCAACAAGTTGCTTCTGAATGGAATGCATATTTCCCAAAGATTCAGAAAGCGTAATCAGACGGTCCTCTCTATCAGCAAGAAGCTCTTTTAAGTCTTTTACTCGCCTATTCTCCTCCTCCTGATTGGACTTAAGAAGCCGCTTGACAATATCCTTGTGAACATCTTTAATTAGGTCGGCAAGAGAAAGTCCCATATCACCAACATCAGCACGAGTGACAGGTACCTGCTGATTCGAGAAATCACCATCACCATGGCGCAAATACTCATATAAGCTGTTAACAATGGTCGGCTGGAAGATACTGAGAGAAGATGGGACTACCAAAGAAGAGACAAAGTCTTCATTATTCAAATCAGCATCCTCGACAAGAACATCATCAGCAACCATCTCATCATCAGATGAAAGAATGATCAACTCAGAAGGTGAAGAAGGAACAGGAACAGAAGGAGGGAGCAGAAACTGATGAAGAGAAGTAGCATCGGCAGGCTTGAAGTAGTCAGCAGGAACAGATGTTGAAGAGATAATGTTGGCAGAACAAAATTGTTGGAAGATCGGCAAAGGAAATTGTGGATGAATAATAACTGCTCAGTCAGCCGGTAGATGGAACACACCATTGTTTTCTAGTGAAATAAAGATAGCCAGAATGAAGTTCAAACAAGCACGTCTTTCAAGAATCATGGTCATCAACCCGGCATTCATGAGCCTTGAGGTATAGACCATATGATCGGCACGCTGTTGAGGGTGAAACATTGGCAAAGTCATTGCTAGAGCAGCAGATTTAACCAAGAATAGCAGACCACGAGAATCAGTAGCTCTGTATTCAAGTATGTCATGAAGTTCATCGTTGACCATCATACACCTTCTCATCCACCCATTCGTGATGATACAGACCTCCTTAGGAGAGGGACCAGGCAGGTGAATTTTACCTCCAACCTTTATCTTCCCAGGCAAGCAGTGAAGAGGATCATAGACATGTTTCTTCTCTTTGAGCTTTGACACCCGGGGAGCCTTCCCTTTCTTCTTTTTGAAATCTGGTTTAATCCAAGGCATGAATGTTATCTTTTCAGCAGCAGAGGATCCAGTAAGGAAGGAGTGATCAGTGAAATGGGGATGTGCTTTGCCGAAGGGAGAAGTAATTCTCTGAAGTGTAGATCGGAAAGACATGATTGGTTGATGAAGTGGAAACAACTGTTGGCCAAAATTGTTAGATGGAATGGAGATGCTGGTGGTGTACCAGTTATAACTCATCATCTCCTTGGCATGAAGTTCACAGTTGTACTCAGGAGGTGGAGTAGAATCAGCTTCAACAGCAACAGGTTGCACTTCATTCATGAGAACCGGTAACTCCACATAGTCAGCAAGATCTATCTCATCTGCACTTTCTTCATCAGCAGCAGCAGCATGATCATCAACTAGTTGTACTTCATCAGCAACAACCGATTCTGCCTCAGGGGCAGTAAAAAATAAAGGTTCCTCAGGAGCAAATAAAGCACCCTGAAGTTCCTCAAACTGCAGATCAGCAGCAATCAATTCATCAAGAGCAGTAGTGTTGTCAGCAGCTCCTCCTCCCAACTCAACAACCTCTCTCAAACCAGTAGATTCCACCAGGATCACATCAGTAGAAGAGAGAGAGACCTGAATAATCTGAGTGTCCAAAGTTTTCTCAGATGCTTCATCAGCAAGAATGATCTGAGTGTCAGCAGTTGGCTCAGATGGATGAGTATCAGTAGTTGGCTCATCAGTAACAACTTCTTCAACAGCACAAGCTCCTCCTGAAATTGGCAAATCAACAACTTCATCTGCAGATTGAGTTTCTATAGTTTCCTCAATTGATGCAAGTTGGTCTTCTTTAACAATCAGAGGTTGAGTGTCCATAGTTTCCTCAACTTGATTAACTAAGGATTCATCAGCAGTGCTGGTCTCATAAGCAGGTTGAGTGTCTGAAGTTTTCTCAACAATCTGTTCAACAGACTTATCAGCAGAGCCACGCTCAGAGCCATCACTGGCTAGTACTGAGTCAGAAAATGCCTCAGCAGATGATACAGAAGTAGGAGCAGCAGCTGCATGAGCTTGATCAGAAGAGGGCTTTTGAAGATTACACTTATCGGCAGCTTTTCATACTCACCAATAGAATCAGAAGAGGTGATTGTTTCACCAGCAGCTTTGTGAGTACAAACAAAATCAGCAGTATCAACTGAACTTGCTGGAGTTGGAATGGGTGAGATTGCTGGTGGAGAAACTTGATCAGGAATAGAGGTAGATGCTGGTGTAGAAGCAGTTCTAGCCTTGATAAAGGCCTCTGAATCGTTCAGCAGATTCAGGGTTATCCTCTGCACATTCTTTACGAATTGAGTGGCTTGAGCACTCTTATCCAGCCTTTCATTGTCATTGTAGTTCAGCAATTCATCCTCATCTTCAGGTCTTCCCAACTGATAAGGATCTTGTTCATCAAAGTTCATCAGCTGGTTGAAGACTGAGGCATAAGCAACCCATACGTCTTTCACCATTAAATCCTGTCTGATCATATCTTAAAATAGATAGACCTGATTCCAGGGAAGAGGTAGAAAATCAAAATACTTTCCAAAATTCAATCTTAACTCACTTTCAGACAACCTTTGAAATTTCTGAAGAGGTACAAACTTCTCTTTAAACATATCGGTGACCCTGTTCAGGCTTGTGAAATCAACATAATCAGCACGATTGCCAGGGGGAACTGACTCCTTTCTTTCCTCATGAAACTGGAGCAACCGGCGAACAAAAGGATGGAGATGATCAATGGGGAACACCCAATTCTTTGATAAGACCTTATTGGTGAATGACCAATGGTTTCTGAAGAAGATGTGAAATGTTGGGTTTCTGATGGGCTTGCACTTTCTGACAGAAGGTCCAGAGGCTACACCAGCAGCAGCATGGAGCTCAGGTAAATAAGGAAGATCTAGAATTCCTTTTTGAAGAGGGACTCTTACCCTTAAGTCAGATTCAATCAGTCTCCTTCTCTCAGCCATTTCATCGGCAGCATCGGGTTTAGACTTGATAACCACAGTGGGAGCAGTAAGTGTTGCACCGGTAAGAAGAGATGGTGCAAACCTGATCTGCTTGGCTCTTAGATTAGTAGAAGGAATTTGAGAGGAAGGAACTAGTGCAACTGAAGACTTTGGCCTTGGAGCAGTAGGAAGATCATCAGTAGATACAACCTTTGACTTTTTGACTTGAGCTTTATCGGCAGTCTTAACTAGCCTTCTTTTCTTAGGAGCTGCTGGAATAGAATCGACAAGAATCCTTTCTGAAGATGGAGCAGGAGTAGAAACGTCGGCAGGGACGACAGTAGCAACCTTGACAACTTTCTTTGCCTTCTTCTTTTTCGGAGTACCAGCAGCAGGAACAACTATTGTGCCGGTGGAAGCCTTCTTGGTGATCCTGTTCCAATAAGAAATTTTGAAAGATTTGAGTTTATCAAAGTCAAAACTTGGAGGTGCTGGGGAAGCTCTAACGATCGCTGAGTTGCACCTCAGGATAGTGCTAATCAGCATATAATGGCATCCCTTACCAGGGTGAGCCTTGCTCTTCCTTCTATCCTCCTTATATTTAATGGCAGCAATGGCAATGGCCCTAAAAAGATAGGCACACCAGTTGAATTCTTCTTACAATACGATGGCTGCCATTGCTTCAAACTGTATATCAGTAACATGGCTGTGAGAGCCAGATCTGCAGACCAAGCATCTATCAACAATCTCCGTAAGAGCAAATAATCTCTTTCTATAATGAGCCTTCAGGTGATTATCTCCACTAAGCCTAGGACCGGCTCCTCTCATTAGAGTCCATGCCTTGTCCAAGGTCTTGTAATCAGTAATTGAGTCAACACCCTCATTCCCAAGCAGAGGGAATGCTTCATGAATAGAAGAAGGAGTAACAGAGATCGGCACGCCGGCGACGGTTGAGGCGATGGAGACGAAGACAGAGGAGTCATTGGGATCAGTGATAACGGAGGCATTTGAGAAGAACTCTTATACTTGACCCAAATATGAACTCAACACCATTTGGAGTGATGAAGGAGTCCAGAAGAGAGCCAATCAAAAGATTTCTCAAGAAATCACCGTCAAGAGTGTCGTCAAAGAATAAGGAGTCAACATAGCCTCCATAGATATCCTTTTCGTTGCTTGATATTTTCTGCAAAATTACTCAAAAGATCTCACAAGTTAGAATAAATTAGTTCAAAATAAATTTGAAATGCAAGTGTAAAATCATCAAGTAGTTACCAGTGATTAGAGTAAACTCTGGTTTGAAGGATCGTAAGAGAATATGAGAGTAGAAGATGAACACAAGCAATAGTGATATTAAGAGAGAATGAAGAGCGAAAAGAACAAGAAGAGTTTAAGAGTTGCTTATATAGGTTATGGAGGAGAGATAGAGAATGGGAAGAGTTTGCATGGTAGAAAGAGAAATAATGATGAGTTTAACTGTAGCGAATAACTCGGAGAACGTGCGCACATAATGCATTAAATGCACGAACCGGACGGTTTAAATTAGACGGTTAAACTTAGGAGAGAGAAAGGGTAAAAGTGGCAACAATAAAATTAGAAGTTACCTTTCTGATTTATCACAAAGAATTGGGATAAGGCGGTGCACACACTTGTCAGAGAGGAGGTGTAACTGATTGTACCTTTGATTTGACTAAGCTTATGTCATGTGTCAGAGAATCATTATCCGTTTGGATGAGATCTACCGATGAATTTTGAATTTTGATAAATCGGCAAGACATGATTCGGCAAGTTGTTGATCAGCAAGATATTTATCGGCATGATGTTTGTCGGCAAGATAATTTACGTTCTGCTGATTTTATCGGCAGACTAACAAAAGTAGCAAAGTCAGCACAATTTTAACCATAATAATCAATCATACCCAGTTCACCTCTGAGGAATTCAAATCTTTTCTGATCTAAGGGTTTTGTCAGTATGTTTGCTCTTTGGAAATCAGTATGAACTTTGAGCAGCACAACGTTTCCCTTTTCAACATGTTCCTTCAGAAAGTGATACTTGATGTCTATGTGCTTGGTTTTGGAATGCATGACCGGGTTATTGGAAACTGAGATAGCAGATTGATTGTCACAATAAATGGGACAAACTTGAGATGGAACTTCATAGTCAACAAGCTGCTGCTTCATCCAAAGGATCTGTGAACAACAACTGCCAGCAGCTATGTACTCAGCCTCAGTAGTAGAAGTGGAAATTGATGCTTGCTTTTTACATGACAAAGACACCAACCGATCTCCAAGAAATTGGCAAGTTCCACTAGTACTTTTTCTGGTCACTCTGCAAGCTGCAAAGTCTGCATCTGAATAACCTATTAGATTGGAAGATGAATCTCTAGCATACCATAATCCAAGGTTAGCAGTGCCACAAAGATATTTAATAATACGTTTAACAGCCTACAGATGAGATTCCCTAGGGTCAGCTTGAAACCTGGCACAAACACAAACAGCAAACATAATATCTGGTCTACTGGCAGTAAGATAGAGGAGTGAGCCGATCATACCTCGGTAGAAAGTCATGTCTACTTTCTTACCAGACTCATCCTTATCTAAATGAATGTTAGTGCCCATTGGTGTGCTTTGAGAATGAGCATTGTCGAAGCCAAACTTCTTGATTAATTCGTTTGCATACTTGGCTTGACTGATG
Organism: Campanula takesimana; assembly: GCA_026119855.1. NCBI lineage: Eukaryota > Viridiplantae > Streptophyta > Magnoliopsida > Asterales > Campanulaceae > Campanula > Campanula takesimana. The sequence goes on from JAOWBW010000593.1 coordinate 899,465, forward strand.
AATATTCTTTCATTGGTTTATTTGACTTGAAGTCCAAGGAAATAAGTTATTTCACCCATCATGCTCATCTCGAACTTGCTCTGCATTAGCTTCTCAAATCACTTTCAAAGTGATTCATTAGTAGAACCGAAAATAATATCATCGATATAAATTTGAACAAACAATGAATGACCTTTATGCTTGGCAACAAATAGAGTAGTATCGATTTTACCTCAAGTGAAACCTAAGCCATCACTAAGTAAGAACTTAGAAAGGGTTTCATACCATGCCCTTGGAACTTTCTTCAAGCCATAGAGAGCTTTCTTCAATCGGCAGACATGATTAGGCTTCTTGGAGTCCTCAAAACCAGGTGGTTGTTCAACATAAACAAGTTCTTAGAGTTCTCCATTCAAGAAGGAACTTTTCACGTCCATTTGATATAACTTGAATTCTTTGAAGGCAGCATAGGCTAAGAAAAGTCTTATAGCTTCCAATCTTGCAACCGGAGAAAATGTCTCATCGTAGTCAATTCCTTCTTCTTGTCGGTAGCCTTTAGCAACTAACCTTGCTTTGTTTCTAATAATATTCCCAGCTTCATCCAATTTGTTCCTGTAGACCCATTTTGTGCCAATAACTTGCTGAGAAGTTGGTCTTGGCACAAGTTCCTATACTTTGCATCTTTCAAACTGATTCAGTTCCTCTTACATGGCTTCAACCCAACCAGGATCGGCAAGAGCTTCTTCAGTCTTCTTTGGTTCTATGTTGGAAACCATAGCAGATGAGAAGAGACTTTCAGCAAATGCTCTACTAAGGTTTCTTGTTAATCTTGGACCAAAGACATCACCAATCACATTTTCTAATGGATGATCACGAACTAGTCTAACTTCTCTTGGCACATCTTGTCTTACTGACTCTTGTTGAAGTGATTCTAGAGGAGGATCAAGGTCAGCAGATGGTTGAGAGGAAGAGTTAGAGTTTTGAGAGAGAGGTGGATAAAGACTTGGAGGATGAGGTCTTATAACAGAAGTAGGTTGAGGGCTGGATCTGTCTTCAGGATGATCAGCATAATTTTCATCGGCAAATGGATTATGAAAGTTATCAGTATGATCATGTTCTGCCAATGATGGGAAATACTGAGTATCTGATGGTTCTTCTACTGAAATGACTGGATCAACAGCTGGTACTTGACCTGCAGGGTTAGAATTACTGGATTCACCTGTCTCATAAGCACTAGAAGCACTAGTACTATTTGGAGCCTTGTCAGACTCTAACAAATCAAATTCATCAAAGGTTACATGAACAGATTCAACAATTTTCAAAAGTTTCTTATTAAAAACTCAAAAGGCCTTACTATGTTTAGCGTATCCAACAAAGATTCCTTCATCAGCTTTCTCATCAAATTTACCTCTATGCTCCTTACCGTTGTAAAGCACGTAACATTTGCAGCTGAATATTTTGAAGAATCCAATGTTGGGAATTCTGCCTCTCCAGAGTTCATAAGGAGTCTTGTTATGGAATTTGTTGATAAGAGATCTGTTCTGAGTGAAGCAGGCGGTGTTGATGGCTTCAGCCCAAAAGTATTTCGGTAGTCTGGCTTCAGCAATCATAGTCTTACCAGCTTCAATGATAGTTCTGTTCTTTCTCTTAACGACACCATTTTGTTGTGGTGTATCGGCAGCTGAGAAGTTGTGGTCTATGCCATGATCATCACAATACTGAGCAATACCATTGTTCTTGAATTCAGTGCCGTTGTTTGATCTCATGTTGATGATATCGCTTTCTTTATGTGTTTGTAGTAGTCTAAATAACTTGGTAGCAATGGTATATGTGTCATCTTTATGACTGAAAGTTTCCACCCAAGTATATCTAGAGAAATCATCTACTACAACCAAAGTGTATCTACTTCCCTTAATACTTTCTGTAGTTGTAGGGCCAAATAGATCCATATGTAGCATTTGGAGGCACTTAGATGTTGACATGCAGGGTTTTCTTCGGAAGGATTATTTATGTTGTTTTCCAAGTTGACAAGCCTTGCATTTCTTTCCTTGATCAGCAAACACTTGAGGTAAACCGGTAACTAGATTTGAACCGGCAAGCTTGGATAGATATTTGAAGTTCAAGTGACTGAGTCTCTTGTGCCATAGCCATGAGTTCTCACGGATGTTCTTAGCTACAAAACAAACATTAGCAACGCCAGTAATAGCACTTAAGTCTACTTCATAAATGTTACCTTTTCTTTTGGCAGTGAGAAGGGTTTCATTGGAGCAATCTCTTTCACATAGTAACTGGAAGTAGTAAATATACATTGCATCCCTTTATCACATAATTGTGATATAGATAGAAGGTTGTGTTTCAAGCCATCTACTAGAGAGACCTTCTGTATAGTTACTGCACCTCTCTTGATGGTACCTACACCGATGATTTTTCCTTTGGCATTATCACCGAAAACCACTGGGGGGACCTGATGCTTGTGAGACATCGGCAAGTAGATCTGCAAGTCCTGTCATGTGTCTTGAACAGCCACTATCTTGAATCCACAAATCCTTGCTGTTGGGTTTTGATGCATCATGCGCAGCGGAATAAACAGATAAAATCAAACACCCAAGAGCCCGGATCCGTGCATGTTGATTAAATTAAATACAAGATGAAAGAAACATACCCTTGAAGATCGAATCCATGAACACGGACTTTAAGGTGTTAAATCAAACACCCTCTATCAGTATCCACACGTCGAACGGATATCAAGAACACCTTCTTGATCTGGATTGCTAGACCCAAGGCTTGATGAAGAAACGATTTCTTCGTAAGAATTATTTGCTTCATTGATTATTGAGTTATGATGATTCTAAATCTCAAAACTAATAATCCCCTCTATATGTGTGTAATTTTTTCTCAAACAACATGTTATGATTTCTAAAATCAACCATTAGCTTTCTCAAACCCGACTGCACACATATATAATAGGGTATAAACCTAATTCCTTTTGGGATCAGGATTCCTTGTCAAACAAGAGATCTGAACAAACTGTTTTTTCGTCTGGACAAACCATCCGTACGGATTGGTTGGGTGTCTCCCAAACCATCCGTACGGATCCTTCCAGCAGGATCCAGTTTTTCCCGGTTTCTGTACCTTATTCAATCCGTTCTATTGTGTGTGAACCAATAGGATTATACTAAGTTGGCAACGAGTCCGAACGAGTCAGAACCCGTAAGTCATAAGCGGACTCTAGCAAGCCATTATGACTACCCAATTAGTATAACTTTGAAAGCCCAAAGTAACCTTATTGAACATATCACAATCCCTTTGTCACACGATATCATATTGGACATAAGTCATGGTCCACGTCAACTTATGTTGTCCAATGCTTTCTCGATCTCGAGCAGATTGATATGAGCAAATAACATTGAACACTTCAATTTATTTGGGTATGGCCGTACACTATTATCAATCTCACTCATCGAGTGGCCAAGCAGACATCTCTCTTGAGAGAGGGACAAATCCCATCTTGACTTATCATTCTTCCCTACAAGAATCCGATTATGCCAATCGTAGCCTTTGTAACCACCCGGTTAGGGGTAGCGTTTGAGTACGTCAAACATAATGTTCATCATGTGGAAGACTATGATAATCTCAGGTCTAAGGATAAATGATATAACTATTATGAGATTTAATTATGACATTTGACCATGACATAAATCTCATAACGGGTCTATCCAGTACTTGTTCTCCAACATGTACCCACAAATTTAATCCGCATCATATGCGCTATAATCATCATATGATTATCCGTTAAACTCATGCTAGCCCTTCATAAGTTCTAAGGACAATGATCATTATAATAAACATGCAAAAGATATAATAATCAGGTTTGTTATCTCTATAACAATGAAGCTATGATATAACGCATAGGCCTTTCTCAAGGGCCTAGGGAATAATATCCAACAATCTCCCACTTGCACTAGGCCCAATCAACGCGTATCCAATACCCATTGAGCTTAGTTATGATCTCTATCATAATTACAAATGAGATTATGTAGGATAATTATCCTTGTTATTATCATAAGGTATTTTGCATATTTTGACATCTCCCATCTTTGACGATTTCTCGAGTAAGATAGAAATGTATGAGTATATCTCTAGATAAGATATTAGTCCCTTGACTTGTGTAATAACAATTATTGACACAATGAAGGTACATTAAATTAGTGACACTAGAAACGATTTCTAGTTTACTAATTAGAATCTTAATCTTAACAATTTTCTAGTTGCATCTCATGCCACTAGATACTCAACCTTTTGTAGAATAGTAATGGTCCATTTAGAACTCTTCAAACACCATTATTAGACGTAAACATGTATTTATACTGCAATATTTATCTTTGTTGGTTTGTAAGAATGCATCTATGTAACTATTATAAGTCATCTTTTATTCCATCAAAGATCAAGAACGCATCATTTAGTTCCTTTTAGAGAATATAAGAGTGTTTCTTAACTAGTGACTTTCACTAGGATCCGATTGGTATTATCTCATCATACTCTCCAAGTATATGAGACATCCAGTCTTAGTACATTAACATGGCTTACATGATAGATCCAATTGCCGAAGCATATGAAATCCTAATCATGTACTCTTGCACATTAGTCTTCCAGTAAGACTAAATCTTGCAAAGATTAATGCCATTAGACTTTCACAAGTAACCTCTCCAAGAGTTTTGCATAGTAAACTTTTCACTATCTTGTCTTTACTAGTACTTTGACTTTAACCAAACAGCGTTTTAGATTTATCTCCATAAATCTAAATTCTAATGATATAGGTGGCTTTATCCAAGTCTTTCATTTAGAAACTCTTTCAGAATGAATTATATGTCAACAACATATATATATGACTAGGAATAATATTACGCTCCCACTAAATTTATTGTAATCACAAGTCTCATCTTTGATGAATTCAAACTCTTTGAATAATACATCAAAATTAAATTTCACTCTAAGTAGTTTGCTTCAATCCATCTCATGAATTTCTGCAACTTGCATATTTTATTAGAATCTTATGGATCAATCAAAACTTTAGGTTGTATCAAACACATCCTAATGTAAGTTCCTGTTAAGGAATATAGTTTTGACATCCATCTGTCATATTACATATTCGAAATACGAAGTCATGACAATTAGAATTCTAATAACATTAAGCATGACTATGGGTGATAAAGTTTCATCATAATCAACATTATGAATTAACTTTACTCAATTAGTCGTGCTTTATCAACATGCACCTTGCGATCCATGTCCGTTTTCTCCAAGAAAACTCATTTTATATCCTATGGTTTTTAAGCCTTAGGGTAGAACAATCAAGTTCGAAACTTGATTTTGATACAAGGATTGCATTTTACATTTTATTACTCCAAGTCATTGATCTAAATCCGGAGCGGACTTTGCATCTTGATAGGTAATAGGTCAATCATTCGCAATGATATCTTCCCAATTACTTTCTATTATGAGAAATCAATATTTCTTGTTATAGATAGTATCCTATCAGTTATGCAAATTTCTTGTGTATACTTGAACGAATTTCCACAACTCCTTATGAAACTTTGTTCAATTTCCATCTTAGGTTCTATGTTATTTTCTGGGTTTCGAACTCTTCGAGATACATTTTACTCCCACTAGTTCTTTAGGGATAAACGATTTATCTAGAAAGTGCTATTTAGAGTAACAAACGATTTGTGCTCTAAGGGTGTAAAATTAATATCTTTGAGATATCCCATTAAATTACATTTATAAGATTTAGGTGTGATTTTGTCCCAGACAACACTTTTCTCAAAAGCATCACATCATAAATCTTTATGAAAGACAAACCAAGTTTTCTTTCATTCCATATCTCATATGGCATCAGTCGAACCTCCTTAGATGAAACTCAAGTTAGTGTAAGCGCAGATGTTTCCAGCACATAATCCAGAAGGATAATTAAAGATCAGTTTGACTTATTATGAGACGAAAAACTGTGTTTTACAGACAATCTGTAAACTTCTGGAACATCATCCGTACGGCTGCTGTTTCCAGATTCTGTTTTTCTTAAATTGCAGACTTTCTGCAGAATTCTCATCGAGTCCAAGGCTCAAATATTCATTACTTTGCTCTAATCAGAGTACATCAATACTTTTGCCATGAGGTGTTGAAATCCTTTCTAGCATTGTTACTTTAATAAACTACATACATCAAAATGTATAAGTTCAAAAGAGTACTTCCTCTTACTACTATTAGTGAAAGATGTCTTGAACAATTTATAAGATTTACATCTATCACATGATTCTAAATCATATGAATTTAAAAGTCCGTCCCATGGAATTTTAGATATGTGTTTCTTATCATTTGATATAGACATTAATGCTTTTTAAGAATGTAACGATTACATCCTTATATTGAGATTTCCATTATTTACGTTATGCTCATTATTTTGTTCTTCCAAGATAAGGATATTAAGTACCATTATATGATTAGCAATACAATAAAGCAAATCATATTTAATGGAATACTTTCTTATTCGAAATAAGAAATATCCATAATCTTCTAATGAAGAAACCAAAATAATATTTCTACTTAAAATGAGAACATAGCACCATTTGTTCAAAACAAATATGAACTTATTAGGTAAAGACACTTCGCTAGTTCCTATGATTAATGTTGCAACCATTGCATCATTATTGCCACATAGGTTAATCTTTATCCTTACAAGTAGAAATTTTAACATAAATACTTGAAGTGGTAGTCCAACTACCATTCCTTTTGATCTTTAAATTCAAATTGTAATTTCACCAACGGTCAATCCTATTGCCAAGGTACAAATTACATTTTTTGGATTTTAGGTTTTGCCACAAATATTTCCTTTTAGGCTTGACAACTTTTGTCTTGCCTTTATCTTAAATCCTTGTCCTTATTAACCTTTAGAGTTTGAGAATGTTTCTATTTGATATTAAGACTTAGCATTTTAAACATCAAATGTCGCTTATGAATTGATATCAAATCCGTTTGTTAGTTCCAAACTAACATGATAACCAAGCCATCTAAGGTAATTAATATGTCTCTCCATGTTCAAAACATGAGAACTTATTAATATATCTTTCATTCATCACATGAATGTTAGGCTTTTAATCAATCTCAAACTTTATTTGTCTTTCTTGCTTGTAGGAACGCTTCCTACATAATTGCTTATCGCATAAGCATTCATATGTTTCAGATACTTCTAAAGTTCCGATCATATGATAGCAAGTCGTAGGACAGTTGACATCTATAGAATCATCCACATGTTTCTAATCAATGTCTTTGTCCACCCTTAAGGCATAAAGTTTCTTAGGAATATGATTTATTAAGAATTCATAACTCCCGTTCTTGATTTAGAACAATTCTTAAGCTCATGACTAGGTCAAGGAAGTTAATCTTATTCTCTTTAAGTGGGGTCTATTGCAGTAATTATACATGATTATAGTTTAAGACATTCTACGAAATATGCAAATAAATATACACATATATTACATACCATTATCATTTAGAGACATTTAATATATTTCATAATACTCCCACTAAATTATACACATTCAAATACAACAATTGTATAATATAATTTAAGTGTGCTAAGATCCATATTTCACCTAACTTTGAGTCGGCTAGGGCACGACTGCTCAAAATAGGTTATTTAGGTAGATAACTCCTTATCAATCACAGCATATATGACTCTTAGATCCTTTATGAGGTTTTAGACATCTTATGTCTAGTATGTTTTAATCTCATCTTGTGCCTTAGGCCCATAAATGTTTTGATAGCCCAATTAAGTCAAACCATTTTAAACGTATAGGAAACTCTGATTCCTCATCTTGCTCATAAATGAATAGAATTAATGCACCTATGCTAGGGCGTAACCCACATAAAACTACCCACGTACCCACAAGTGTTTTAATCGTGGATTGGCACAAGACATAAGTTTTAAAGAAGGTTTATTACATAGAGATATGCATTATATATTTAATTATGTCAAACATAATATAATATAGTCTTTGCATAACTGATGTTAACTAATCCAATTAATTAACAGAAGCAAAATCTTATGATTTAATTATGAAGCAACATAATGGGGACGGAATCTAAATTATATGTAAACAATTTACAGATTGGATATTTCATTCGTATTCTCAGAAACAAGGCGTAAGCCTGCCATTGGTCCATGCAATGAATTAATCCAAATTTAGTTTCCTTCTCTTGCAAACGATTTGCCCTTTGTATAGGGGTAATTCTGAAACTTTGAGATTACGCCAATCTTAAACTCCTTTAAGATTCTGATCTCATTAACAGTTTGGACTTCTGAACTTAAATCTGTTTCAGGAAACACGGTTTCCAAAACCAGCCATCTGAAAAAAATTAGAATCAGAATTTTCCAAACCTTTCACCACAGAGCATCTTAAAATTGAAAGCACAAACCGCACAGCCGAAACTAAGCCAAAAGGCATCCACATCTCCGTGCTAAGATCAAGAAACCAAGCAACTTCTCTATACGGTCGAAACTAAGCCAAAAGGCATCCACATTCCCGTATAGATTGGATACTTGTTTCAAGATCTTTTATTGTCTCTTAATCTCACAGATTACAGTAGTTCTAAACTCTTTAGAAATCTGATTTCTACAATTCTTTTTGAATTCTTTGACCAAAAACTGTTTCAGGAAACACGGTTTCAAAAACCAGCCGTCTGAAAGCAGTTTCCAGATTCGAATTCTGCAAACAATTTACAGAACAATCTGAACACCAGAAAACAAAATCAAATCTGAGAATTTCCAAACTATCTGTACGGATGAGTTTGGCATCATCCAAACCATCCGTACGGATCCATTGGTAGGATCCCAGATTTCCATTTTTTTCAGAATTTTAGAAATTCGACCAAATCCAATATCATGTTTATACATAATCAGATTACAGAAACATGAATATATAGATTACGAATTTAATTAGATCTAATCAATACCATGAATAAACAATTTATTACAAACACAAATTAGATCCAAATTATCAATACATATAATCCAATTATTTATTGTTATCCCAAACATGCAATTATTCATATGGATCAAATCAATACAATAATTACATAATCCCTATATTCATGCTCATAAATTTTATATCTCATATATAAAACTCAAATCACACATTCATCTTATTATCATGTAGATATTATTTAATCGAATTAAACAATTTCAACATGATATATTAAAATAATCAAAAATGAACGGGGCTCTGATACCACTATTGGGTTTTGATGCATCATGCGCAGCGGAATAAACAGATAAAATCAAACACCCAAGAGCCCGGATCCGTGCATGTTGATTAAATTAAATACAAGATGAAAGAAACATACCCTTGAAGATCGAATCCATGAACACGGACTTTAAGGTGTTAAAGCAAACACCCTCTATCAGTATCCACACGTCGAATGGATATCAAAAACACCTTCTTGATCTGGATTGCTAGACCCAAGGCTTGATGAAGAAACTATTTCTTCATAAGAATTATTTGCTTAATTGATTATTGAGTTATGATGATTCTAAATCTCAAAACTAATAATCCCCTCTATATGTGTCTAATTGTTTCTCAAACAACATGTTATGATTTCTAAAATCAACCATTAGCTTTCTCAAACCTGACTGCACATATATATAATAGGGTATAAACCTAATTCCTTTTGGGATCAGGATTCCTTGTCAAACAAGAGATCTAAACAAACTGTTTTTCCGTCTGGACAAACCATCCGTACGGATTGGTTGGGTGGCTCCCAAACCATCCGTACGGATCCTTCCAGCAGGATCCAGTTTTTCTCGTTTTCTGTGCCTTATTCAATCCGTTCTATTGTGTGTGACCCAATAGGATTATACTAAGTTGGCAACGAGTCCGAAAAATTCAGAACCCGTAAGTCATAAGCGGACTCTAGCAAGCCATTATGACAACCCAATTAGTATAACTTTGAAAGCCCAAAGTAACCTTATAGAACATATCACAATCCCTTTGTCACACAATATCATATTGGACATAAGTCATGGTCCACGTCAACTTATGTTGTCCAATGCTTTCTCGATCTCGAGCAGATTGATATGAGCAAATAACATTGAACACTTCAATTCATTTGGGTACGGTCGTACACTATTATCAATCTCACTCATCGAGTAGCCAAGCAGACATCTCTATTGAGAGAGGGATAAATCCCATCTTGACTTATCATTCTGCCCTACAAGAATCCGAATATGCCAATCATAGCCTTTATAACCACCCGGTTAGGGGTAGCGTTTGAGTACATCAAACATAATGTTCATCATGTGGAAGACTATGATAATCTCAGGTCTAAGGATAAATGATATAACTATTATGAGATTTAATTATGACATTTGACCATGACATAAATCTCATAACGGGTCTATCTAGTACTTGTTCTCCAACATGTACCCACAAATTTAATCCGCATCCTATGCGCTATAATCATCATATGATTATCCATTAAACTCATGCTAGCCTTTCATAAGTGCTAGGGACAATGATAATTATAATAAACATGCAAAAGATATAATAATCAGGTTTGTTATCTCTATAACAATGAAGCTATGATATAACGCATAGGCCTTTCTCAAGGGCCTAGGGCATAATATCCAACACTTGCTTGCACCAGTTGAGGCCATGAAGCATTCCTGAAATAAAACGGTATGCTTATGGTCCTCCTTATTCTTGGGTCCAAGGGTTAGTTCCTCTTTGGCAACCACATCTGGCCACTACTAGAGGATGCAACCTCAGTGGGTCCAGATAGGTGCTTCAAGAGGCATTCATGAGCCTTGTGACCATAATCAGAACAATTAGAACATCTCACTTGACTGATAGGCTATAGAGTCGATAGAACATCATTCTGTTTAGTCAGTGCATCGGCATAACTAGAGAATTGAGCAGACACAAACTTAGTAGGTTTAAAGGTGATAGTGTTGCCTTTCTTTCCATTCTGTTTACCTTTGGCAGTTACCTTTTTAGGTACTTGTCCATCGGCAGTAGAGGTGGTTAGACCGTCAGCACTTGCTCTGCTGATGTATTCACCAAGAATACCATTATCGGCAAACTCAGTATCAGCAACCTTAACATATCTTTGTTTATGCTTATCATTTCTTTTGTTCTAGTTCTTAGGATACTTCATAGCAATAGCACTATATACTGCAGGATTAGCATTCACATACACTGAGTTAACAGAACTACATTCAACTTTCTCATCCTTTTTCTCAGTCGCACAAGTTTCAGTAGAGCTACTGCTGCTGGAATCAAATCCTAACCCAGATTGGTCCTTATATGACATTTGGGTCTGTAGGATTGTTTCAACAGCAACTCTAGATTTTGTGTAAGAATCAACAATCCTTGAGAGATGATTGTTTCTTTTCACAAGATCTTTGATCTGAGCTATCAATACTGCCACTTGACTTTTGAGATCTAGGTTTTCTTTCTTTAGAAGAACAGACTTAAGCTTATGTCCTTTAAGAACTTTAAGTTCAGACATAAACAAGTCATTCTCTGCAGAAATTCTATTGAAATTAGCAGCCATCACTTTATGAACGTTACTCAGCTTCTCATGATCAATAAAAAGTTCATCCATTGTCTCTACCATTTCAGCTTTAGATATTTCAGGAAAGGGATCTGCTAGAATTTTGGTGGTAGAGGTAATAGGTTCAGGAGAAAAGTTGGGTAGAGAAGAGATGGGTTTAGATAAGCTTTTAGCAATGCTTGGATGCTCAGTGAATGAGAATTTTCTGGTCATCGGTAAGGGTTTAGGTTTGATGGCAGTGAATTGAATGGAGTTACACTGACCATAGAGTGAGGTTCCCACTTGGTGAACTCTGTATCCATTTGGGTTCTCTGCTTTGACACTAATCTCTTTGAAGTGTGGTTGAGGTCTTCCAGTACCTTCTTCTTTGACTGGAGTTCTTGGAGGAGATGGATCTCGGTAGACTGGAGTCGGTAATGTAGATGTATCGGCATCTTCCATGTCTAGGGCAACAAAACTTGCATCGGCATCTTCATCTTCATCGGCATCTTCGTCTGAGTCAGTTTCACACCAAACCAGTAAGGCCTATTCTGTGCTTTCATCGGCAATAAAGCTTCGAGACTTAGGATGTCTCTTGTTGAATGACTTCCTCACATATTCATATTTTGGTTGAGGACATTTGGAAGCAAAGTGACCAGGTTTTCTGCAGTTGAAGTAGACAAGATCACCTTTGTTGTACTTTTCGTCGGTAGCACTTGTTGAGGTTTTGCTATAACTTGCTGATTTTTGAAATGCTGGTGTGAATGTTTTTGGTTGCTGGTAGCTTCCTTTCTGCATCCTTTTGAAGTCTTTAAACCTTTTGTAGTTCCTAGCGAAGGCGGCAAATTCGTCTTCTTCCATAGGTTGTTCTGAGGTCGTTTCTGGGGTTTTGGAACTGCAGGGTGTTTGATGGGGATCTATAGGAGGGAATTTATTTGAAGGGTGTAAGTACCCTGATCCGGATCGTCGCACTTAATGTCGCGCCCCGTAGCCGTGGTCCTACTTGGCCCCACGCTCGGGACACGAACGGAAGACGTTATGAAACCTTTTAGAAAATTTTTCGAAATGTCCTTTTAGAAAGTGGCACAAAAACACACTTGAAGTTCAAAGACTTCACTTAACTTGAAACAAACCTTTACAAACACTTTCACAGCGAAAGTACTTAGCCCGAAGGCTTACAAACTTTTAAACAAATGTACATACATCAACCTTTACCAAAATAGATGGAACCATAAGAAGTACGGGTACTCTACCCAAAGGGTTTACATTTACTTAATGTAACCTTCAACAAAATAAGTCCCAACTCTTACCCAAACCAACGTCCTCCCGTGCCAAGTGTCCTATCCCCTGGACCCGCCTTTATCTAAAACAGTAAACAAATAAGGGTGAGAATAAATCTCAGTAAGCTACTAAAATGCAACTACGTTACATGCTGATATGATGATCATAAAGAAACAATATCAACAAGTAAACATATAGCATATAGCACATAACATCAAATTATATATCACATTGCCCACACTCCGGTGGATACCAAATCCAAGGTTTAACCAATAACCATAACTGATGAGGATACCAACTGAGAAACCCATCAGAGAAAACCATCTGAGCAGCATAAATAGCTGAAGCCGTCGGGATCCCAAAAACCAAACCATAACCAATAGAACCAAGTAACCAGAGAGGGAAATATGACACAAAGTCATAACCCAAATACTCACCAAAGGGAGCAATTCATCCCATCCAAGGCCAATCTGGACTGGGGAAACTAGAAGGCACAGTGGACACCTTATAGTGAACTTGGCTTGTGTGCCACTATAATTCTTCCACCGCCTGACTCACAAGCTCCAATGGAAAACCTTATAGTGGACTTACCTGTACCACTACAATTCTTCCATTGGCTGACTCCACAACAAGACCAGCTGGACTTTTAACAAGAAGCACAGTAATGAATACTTGCTAAACAAAACCCGGGCATTTAATCCAAGAAGGAACTATGCCAAATACATCACAAGATGCACACAAAGATTCCTTATAAAGAGTCCATAAAAAGGACATTTAGTCACAACCCAATCTTGTTTGTCAACGACATAAAAGTCATACACATACACATTTAAGTCATAAACAACCCTAAGGATCACACAAACATTTGCCCTCTTATACCCAACTTGATCAAAACTATCAAACTTTGGAAACAGGGGGGATGCGCATGCCTCACCCCATAGGGTGCGCGCGCCTCCTAGGACCAGAACTTCACTATTGTTGATTCACTGAAGGGTGCGCGCGCCTCATCAAAAGGGATGCGCACGCCTCCCTCCTCCAGTCATTTTTTTGCCTAAGTTGGTACCAATGGATGCGTGCGCCTCATTATATATGGTGCGCGCGCCTCTTCCAAATTTGGGCCAAATCCCAGATTCTTCCTTAGTTAAATTTTTACTCCTTCCGTCCCACAAGTATAACACATATATGCTACACAACTTAAGTAACTTTCATTAAGGATACAAATTGCATTCCCAAACCATTCCAACACTCAGCTCAACCAAGTCTATATACTCCCTTTGTCCCAAAATTACAAGTATAGCCAATATTACCCAAATCACAAAATTAACAAGTAGGAGTATCATATATAGCATATATGACTATTTTAACATTTAAAGGGGAATTAGTAACTTACCTAGTTTCGGAAAAAGTATCGCTGAATAAGTTTTGTTCGGCTAGAAATGACCTACTCGACGCCCTGGTCATTTTTATATAATTAGTTTTTAAAACGGGTAAGTAAATAAAAAGAATTAAATCGAAATGGGTCGAACTTACCTTTTCTCCTAACCCTAACTGAGACGAGGAAGAAATGTTGCTGATGAAATTTGCACAGAGAAAGAAGGAGAAAGGTAAAGTTTCCTTAAATATCTTTCCCATTTTACATTTTGGTCACCCAAAGTTTATTTTTAACACTTTAGCCACTAAACTTATATTTTCAACAAGGACCCTAAAATTTCAACTTAATCATTTAACTCCTTTAATCATTATTTTTACTAACTAAGTAAATAACACAAATAATCAAGTATGATATGCAAATCATAAAATATGATGCAACACATAAAATGCACATATAAGTCAAATAAAAATCCCCAAAATTATAAAATAAATAGAAACGGGTTTTGGGGTCGCTACACTTAAGATAATTAAGTTGTGGAACTTAGGGGTAATTTGGGAATTAATTGGGTCATTATAGTGTTCAAGGGGTATTTTAGGCATTAACGGAAGTATTTTGGAAAGGGAGGGACCTTGCGGTAATTTCCAGAAAGCCAGGACCAGTGGTGAATTTCCCACAAAGCCCAAAAGGACTTTGTGGGAGTTATCTGAAAATCGCCCAGGAGGAACGGTCGCACATCCATTGTGCGTTTTCTAAAAACGCACAAGACCAGCCACGTGTCCCCTCCTCATTCGCCCAAGCCGCCGCGCGTCAGCCTCCTCCCGGTGGCACGCGCCATGTCCCCTGCGTGACTCTCACGCGCCCGACAGCCCCCCACTTGCTGCGCTGTGATTCGTCAGTCACCCAGCCTTGTCTCCCTCCCCTCACAACCTCTGCGTGGCCTACTCTGATTGGCTATCACCCCACTTTTGTCACCAACAATGCCATCCTTCTATGGCCATTGGATCTTCCCCAAAAATCCTCAGATTTAATCTGAACCATTGGATTCCTCTCAGCCTATTTACATCCGAAAATGCCCAAAAATGATCCAATTTCAACCCAATTTGTGACCATTTTATGAGTATAAATGACCCATCTTGTGATCCAATTTTAACCCATTTTTATGCTTAGCCCCTATGCAAGTCACAAGACAATAGTTGAGGGATTAAAGTGAAAATGTCCCCATTTGCTTGGTCCCCAAGTCCAAAGTTGAAGGGCTAACATGGAACATTAATTTCCAAACAACCCCCCAATCCCTCCTATAAATAGAGAGGTCATACTCTCTCATGGGGGAAGGAATTTGGAGAGCAAAGTTATTATGCCAAATTGGTCTCTCATCCAAGATTGGGTCGATCAATTGATGATTTACCCCAAGCTTGCTTAAAAATCAAATCTTTATTTTGTTAAAATCTTCTTCTTCATCTCATTCTATTTTCCTTTTTTTTGGGATATGATCTTTGATCATTTGGCTTAAAAATGTAATCTTTATATGATTGGGATCCAAATGCTCCCTTGATCCCAATGGTCTCATCTTACACTTTATGGTGTATTAAAATGATGAACCAAGTGGAGAGGAGCATTTGTTACATTAATGTCATTTACTTAATGCCTTTTATCAACTTGGAACCAAGCCTTGAGATCCATGGTGCCCTCCATGTTTTATGCATGAGTGTGGGTTCTAAACCAAAGGATTAATCTAAGACTTGTTATGTTTTTGTGCAATTTTACATTAATGCAAGTGTGAGTGGGTTTTACATTAATGTCATTCAATATCGCAAGTCTTGTCCATAATCAAGCAATATATATATATATATATATATATATATATATATATATATATATATATATATTATAAGTCTTGTCCTCTCAAGCTATTATATTATTGCTATATATAATCATGATTTGTTAAATATCTTATTAATATTGTTCTTGTTTGGCCACAATCTTTGATCCTCCAAGTTGGGGATTTGTCCAAGTAAAGGTGTTATTGCTCCAATGATTGTCCAATTCATGGCCTTGGATCTCATCTTGGCATGAATTTGGTACATAGGATGATCAAGTTGTCCCTCTTGACTTTATTAATCCTTACCATGATTAATTAAAGTCCGTCCCCAAAATGCCTTATTTTTACTTGGATGAACATCCTATTTTTCCCTCTTTAAAAATGTTAAAAGAACAAAGGGCATTAATATGCCTACATTTCATCCCCAAAATCATTTTCTAAAATAAGATTGGTTTCTCCCATTTTTAAACACACACACACACACACGCTTGCACGTTTTGGTCAACAAACTTAGGGAGACTCGGTTTACCGAGGCACTTTGGGTGAACTTTGTCCAAGTTCTTCCCAAAGTGTAACGTGACCTCCGAACTCATTTTCTCTAACCAAATTTCGTTAGGTTTGGGTTAAAAATTAAACTAACGTGGCGACTCCGTTGTTTGTGTGAAAACCACCCGTGTTTGGCATTTTGTCCTCGTGCGAACTTTGCTTGTTTCGCCCCGAGGACGGGATCCTTACAGTGGCGACTCCGCTGGGGAATTAAATGTTTCCAAACTTCATTTTAGAAGATTTGGGGACATTTATGTGTGGGTCAAACTCCCGTCCCCGTTTGTTGACTTTGTGCCTAATTTGTGTGTCTTGTGTTTCTGTTTTGACTCGAAGGAATGGAACTGTTTTGGAAATACAATAAACTGGGGCTGGATGACCTGAAGATGGAAAAATTGCAAAAAAAAAAAAAAATGGGACGGATGATCTAGCCGTACGGCTACTTTGGCCAGAACCACAGAATGTTCAAATCAACAAATTGGTGCAAGGCAGAAACATTCTAAGTGGTCTCCTTGCTTCTTCATGTCCAGGTTCCAATTTCCAGACTCTATCTTGTGCACTTTTGCCTTCTTTTTGTTAGCAAAAAAATGAATTTCCAAAATTTAGTCATGCACATTTTTCTTTTGGACATTAAAATTGGGTTTTCAAAGCCTCATTGTGCATAACCCTTTTCAAAAAAAAGATTGTTTTAAATTCTTCTTGTTTGTGCACAACTTTTTTTGGTACAAATGACTTTCAAAAGGTTGATCTTCTAAAAAAAATTGGTTTCAAAGAACCTTTGGTTGTGCACAAACCTTCCATGTACAAATTGTAACTCTTACTTGTTAAGTAGCCTTGCTTACTTACTTGTTCTTGCTTGTCTATATTTGTCCATATTTGTTCATATTTGTTCATATTTGTACATGATTGTTCATACTTGTCCATACTCGCTCATCATGCTAAAACGGACCAAAAAAAAAATCCCTATTTTGATTAAAAAAGGAACATAGAAAAGGCGTCACACTACGCGCACTTGACCTTGCACGTTCCAAATGCCCTTCAAACCCAGGATGGATGCCACGATGCAGCTCGTTGGGCGCTCTTGTTCCCTTCGATGCGCGCACGGGTCCATCCCACCTTCCCTTCCGAGCCGAGTCAACCACACATGTCTGTGACACACAAATACCGTGACTATGGTTGGTTTTTGGTCTAGTCCACGTTACCACGTCCTTAATACGTGTCCAAGGTTAATTGTGGCCAAGTTAATGCCCGAGTTGTGACTCCCTGATGTAATGCAAGCGTGGCCTAACCCGCCTTCAACTCGCGTGTTAATGACGACCACAATTAGCGAAGGTCATATGCTAAGGATAGGGTAACACCGTATCGTTAAGCCCTAATGTGCAAGTCATTTTTAATCATCCTTAAGCCCATGGTCAAGGATTGAGACGCCTCATATCAAAATGAGGTCATGTCGGAATATCGGTGCAGCCTTCGGTGTAGCCTTCGAAAAAAAAAGTCTTGATCCCGACTGGGGCTTAATCATGATTAGGATGACCCGCGTATTGGGAACCTTGCGACGCGCTAGACCCTAGGTTCGTTTCTTTTGGTCGGTGGAAGCCGCGTGCCCTATAGGACCCTTGCCCGGGATAGTCCGTCCATGGGAGCGTGCAATACAGATGAAAAACGGGGGGTCTATAGGCGTAGCGACGGCCTCCACTGATCCAGGATTTAGAATAGTTGCGAAAAAGAAGAAGAATCTTTTCCAACCATTTAGGATCAAATCAAGAAAGATTTTTTAAGTAAACTTGAATGAATGAATAATTGCACATTGCATGAGTTTGCTCCGTTTTTTCTTCTTGCCTTTGACACATCACAGTCTTGCGTTAACAAACGTCGCTTCGTTAAGTCTTTGGAAGGATCCCTGTTATCCTCCAAGGCATCCGTTAAGTCTTGTTAGTCTTTGGATGGATCCCTGTTATCCTCCAAGACATTCGTTAAGTCTTGTTAGTCTTTGGATGGATCCCCGTTATCCTCCAAGACCTTAGCCAAGTTTTGTTAGTCTTTGGACGGATCCCCGTTACCCTCCAAGACCGCTCCATTAAATTTTGTTAAGTCTTTGGACGGATCCCTGTTATCCTCCAAGACTTCCGATAAGTGATTTTGTTAAGTCTTTGGACAGATCCCCGTTATCTCCCAAGACTTTCGCTAAAGAGATTTCGTTAAGTCTTTGGACGAATCCCCGTTGTGATCCTCGTCGAGATTTCCATTAAAACCCTAGGCGTTATCCCCTAGGTACCCATTGAAAGTTCCGGTAAAACCCTAGGCCGTTGCCTCCTAGGTCCCCATTGTTGAGATTCCTGTTAAAACCCTAGGCCGTTGCCTCCTAGGTCCCCATTGTTGAGATTTCCGTTAAAACCCTAGGCCGTTGCCTCTTAGGTCCCCATTGTTGAGATTCCTGTTAAAACCCTAGGCCGTTGCCTCCTAGGTCCCCATTGTTGAGATGTCCGTTAAAACCCTAGGCCGTTGCCTCCTAGGTCCCCATTGTTGAGATTCTTGTTAAAACCCTAGGCCGTTGCCTCCTAGGTCCCCATTGTTGAGATGTCCGTTAAAACCCTAGGCCGTTGCCTCCTAGGTCCCTATTGTTGATATTCCTGTTAAAACCCTAGGTCGTTGCCTCCTAGGTCCCCATTGTTGAGATTCCTGTTAAAACCCAGGCCGTTGCCTCCTAGGTCCCCCTTTGTTGAGATGTCCGTTAAAACCCTAGGCCGTTGCCTCCTAGGTCCCCATTGTTGAGATTCCTGTTAAAACCCTAGGCCGTTGCCTCCTAGGTCCCCATTGTTGAGATTTCCGTTAAAACCCTAGGCCGTTGCCTCCTAGGTCCCCATTGTTGAGATTCCTGTTAAAACCCTAGGCCGTTGTCTCCTAGGTCCCCGTTGCTGAAACCCTAGGCCGTTGTCTCCTAGGTTCCCTCGTGAAGCCTTTGGAAGACCTCCGAGACTCCCGTCGATCTTCAGATGGATCCCAGAATTCCCGTGAAGTCCCTAGGCATAGTTTCCTAGGAAGTCGGTTTTAGTCCTTGGATGGATGTATCCCCGTTATCCTCCGACAAGTCAGTCATGTTCGAACTACGGTGACCTGAGCCTCTCATCACGTGGGACCCCCTCCCTCGTGGTAAGGGGAACGTAGGCAGCTTCGGCCCGGTCAATCCTAAAAAAAAAATGGAAAAAAAATGTGTGTGTGAGTCTTCCACCCAAAACAAAAGTATGTTTTTTCCAAGAAGAAAATGGAGATCCAATTTTCTTAAAATAAAAGATCAAGTTTTCCTAAAAGGCTAATCCGCTAATGAAGCGTCTCTCTTGAACCATGGTTATAATTTCACCTTGAGGTCTAAAATGCTAAAGTCCTTTGCGGTTTTGCCCGTCTGAAACATCGACCAAGGAGCCCACATCCGAATTGGCGCCCATGTGAACAAGGAGGTCAACACAAACTGGATCATCGTCCACGAGAGAGGGCCAAAGCTCCAAAATCCCAAAGGAGGCTACATCAAATGGAGATCCGTAACCTCGCTGAATGACATGCACGAGAACATGCACCTCGAAAGGAGGTCATCGAAAAGAAATGGCCAAAGACAGATCCGGCAATCACAACGCCGAGCCAAGTGGAGACCTCGCGACATCTTTCCTGATGACACGGAACCCGAGTTCCCCGTGGAATACATGGAATATGCCGCCGACAACCCCTCCAATGGTCAAAGAAGGAAATGGACCACCGCACCTCATAGGAGCCCGTCCCTAAAAAAAAAATAAAAATAAAATAAAATAAAAAAATAAATAAAAATAAATTGAGTCTTCCAGCCTCGTAGGGTCTAGGCTTTCACCAAAAGTCCGTCCCGGACTGTGTCTTTTTGTTTTTACAAGGGTCCGTACCTGGACATGTTTGTACAAAGTTATCTATATAAAAAAGTCATTTTCATTCTCTTCTCCCTAGACTTGAGACATTATTTGCAATACACATTTACTCTTGAAATTGTCTTGCTTGTTATTATCAATTGATTGCTACGTCCCTAAAATGATGAATTGACTTCTAAGCATACTAGTCAATGACGACTCATTAAGGACGAATGGACCTAAACACAACTGAAAAATGCTAAATGCAAACAATTAATCTTGATGTGAATAAATGCTGTGATCAATTGACATGAAGAAACCATTAATGGCAAGTCTTCCCTCGTACACTTACCCGATACACATTCCCGATACACAACCCGATACACCTTTCCAGGACAAAATTCTTGATGCACGTCAAAGGAATCCCAAGACGATGAAGAGGAAAGGACGTTGTTGCTCAACCACCAAGGTTCAACCATGATCGCGTGTGCGCAACCAAGCAAATGACTTCCCGAGTCTTCAAAGACAAAGCCGAAAGTGACAAAGGGGCTACAAATGAGTCAATGTCCAAGATGGAAAGTTAGGGCTAACATTCCCCCCCCCTCCCAAAAAAAAATGAATATGTGGAAAGAAGGAAAAGAAATGAGCATATGCAAAGAGGAAGTTTGCGTCAAAAGCTCATCCAAAAGGTTTACCCCCCAAGGGTTCGCGAGAAAGGAAGTCTATACCAAAAGACGACCAAGAAAGGACTCATCCCAAAAGGACCCGTTCAAAGGGAGTTCACACCAAAGAGGGTTCATCCTAAGCGGTCCGTCCCAAGAAGTCCACCACAAAGCAAAGTGATCTGCGTCAAAAGAGCAACAATGTCCTCCGAGACGACGCCAAAGGAAAGCCAACTTCAGCAAAACGGCCCATGGCCGAACTACGGCGACCTGAGCTCCTCACATTGAGGGGAACGTAGGCAACCCGGTCCGGTCACAGCATGAGAAAGAACGGTCAAACCATGGCTTTCCCAAAGTAGCCAAGCCTCTCCCCCTCGGTCCCATCAATGACCGACTTCCCAAGACACACCTTCTTTGGGCCAATTCCCCATAAAAACCTTCTCCTATCGATCTTGCCATTGATCGAACTTTAATCTTAATTGATCACAACGTTTATACATGTTAAGGCTAATTGCTTGCTATAATCTTGACTTAATGACAAACATGGTCCATTCGAGCAATCATTTGATGATATTAACTAAGGCAAATTTCAAATGTCTCAACAAGTCTTCTTCTCTACATTTTAGGAAAGAGCTAAACACTTGTATTCTGTCAAGCAAGGGCTTCCTTCCATTTCATGATAAATTGCTCAAAGAGCTCACCAACATAAAGGGACTCTCTCCCGAATAAACTGCCCTTGCATGTTTCCTCCAAAAGATACCTTAAGTCCCCGTTCTATCGAGTCGGCTGGATCACTCATAAAAAAAAAAAAAGTGGAAAAGAAAGGCACCAAAAAAGTGGCCCGCTAGGTTGAAAACCCGTAAGGGAGACCTAGGCAAAAGACAGGGTGTGCCATAAAAGACGCAAAAATGTAGCCCGCTAGGTTGAAAACCCGCAAGGGCGGCCTAGGCAAAAGAAAGGGTGCGTCATGAAAAAGGGATGGGTTCCTAACCTCACTTCGAAGGTCATGTTGGGTCTACGCCAACGCCGAAGGCCAAGAGATGACATTGGGGCTACCCCGACATCAGTAACGACAAGGACATGGGGCTACCCCGGCATTGACGATTGCAAGGATATGGGGCTACCCCAACATCAACGACGAAAGGGTCCTCTACTCCCGACCACTCCTAAAGAATGAATGAAACTCCCAAGGACTTTATGCATAATAAACCTCGTGGTTAAATTAAAATCAAAAATTTGACTGACATGCTTCGTTAAAAGATGTGCTTTGAGGAATGAATATTTGAAAAAAAAAATGTGTTTGCTTGTCCCCTTTCAATTCGCATTGGGCAGTTGAGGGTGTATTTTAAAAGGAAAAAAAAAATGTGTTTGTTGTCCCCTTCCAAATTGCATTGGGCATTTGAGGGTATATTTTGTGAAAATAATGTTTTTCCCCTTTCAAATTTCATTGGGCATTTGAGGGTGAGTTTTGTGAGCTTTTGCTTCGGCAGTCAAAGATGACGTAAGACCAGTCTTGTAGTCAACCCTCTCCCATAGAGCCAAGTTGACCAAACCTTTAGGATTGACCAAGTGAGAGTCAAATCCGTTGTTCTCCCGGCAGTCCCCAAGTGACGTAAGTCCATAGGAGATAAGAGAATTTAGGTCCCCCGCGCGACCCGGAGAAAAATCCGGCAGTCCTTAGAGGGACGTAAGACCAGTTTTCCCGTCAATCTCCCCAAAGATGGAGTTGACCCCGGTCAAGCTTAGACTTAGAATAATCGTTATAGGCTAGAGCCTTTGTCCCGGCAGTCCTTAGGGGGACGTAAGACCAGTTTTCCCGTCAAAGATGGAGTTGACCCCGGTCAAGCTTAGACTTAGAATAGTCGTTATAGGCTAGAGCCTTTGTCCCGGCAATCCTTAGTGGGACGTAAGACCAGTTTGCCTTTGTCAAACTCCCCAAAGGTGGAGTTGACTCGAATGTTTTGTCCCGGCAGTCCTTGGTAGGACGTAAGACCAGTATAGTCATTATAGGCTAGAGCCTTTGTCCCGGCCGTCCCTAGTGGAACGTAAGACCAGTTTTCCCGTCAAACTCCCCAAAGATGGAGTTGACCAAACCTTGACTCAAAATAGTCATTATAGGCTAGATCCTTCGCCACGGCAGTCCTTAGAGGGACGTAAGACCAGTTTTCCCGTCAAACTCCCCAAAGTTGGAGTTGACCCAAGTAAAACCTTGACTTAGAATAGTCATTATATGACGTCCCCGACATAAGCCCAAGTAAAACCTTGACTTAGAATAGTCATTATATGACGTCCCCGACATAAGCCCAAGTAAAACCTTGACTTAGAATAGTCATTATAGGACGTCCCCGACATAAGCCCACTAAAACCTTGACTTAGAATAGTCATTATAGGCCGTCCCCGACATAAGCCCAGTATAACTCTTTGGCTAAGAATAGTCATTATCCCCGGCCGTCCTTCGTAAGTCCAACTATTTAGTCAACCCTCTCCAATAGAGCCAAGTTGACCCTATCCCCATATGAGTCAACCCTCTCCAATAGAGCCAAGTTGACCACATCCCGCCTCTGACCCTTAGAGTCACGCTTCCTTGTGTAAGTCGACCCTCTCTAATAGAGCCAAGTTGACCATGTCCCGCCTCTGCCTCGCCTAGAGTCACGCTTCCTTGTCCCGTGTAAGTCAACCCTCTCCAATAGAGCCAAGTTGACCATGTCTCATGTAAGTCAACATTCTCCAATAGAGCCAAGTTGACCATGTCCTGCCTCTGACACTTAGAGTCACGCTTCCTTGTGTAAGTCGACCCTCTCCAATAGAGCCAAGTTGACCATGTCATGCCTCTGACCCCGAGAGTCACGCTTCCCGGTAAGTTAACCCTCTCCAGTAGAGCCAAGTTGACCATGTTCCGCCTCTGCCTCGCCTAGAGTCACGCTTCCTCGTCCATGTCCCCAGCAAGTCAACCCTCTCAATAGAGCCAAGTTGACCCTATCCCCATGCGAGTCAACCCTCTCCAATAGAGCCAAGTTGACCATGTCCCGCCTCTGCCTCGCCAAGAGTCATGCTTCCTTGTCCATGTCCCGGCAAGAGCCAAATTGACAAGTCCTTTGCCTCTGACCAAATGAGCGTCATGCCCGAGTCTTTGCCTCTGACCGAATGAGTGTCATGCCCGAGTCCTTGCCTCTGACCAAATGAGTGTCATGCCCGAATCCTCGCCTCTGACCGAATGAGTGTCATACCGAGTCCTTGCCTCTGACCAAATGAGTGACATGCCGAATCCTCGCCTCTGACCGAGTGAGTGTCATGCCCACGTCCCCGCCTCTGACCAAACGAGTGTCATGCCCAAATGCCTTAGCCTCTGACCCTTTGGTGTCATGCCCAAATGCCTTAGCCTCTGACCCCTTGGTGTCATGCCCAAATGCCTTTGCCTCTGACCAAATGAGTGTCATGCCCGAATCCTCGCCTCTGACCGAATGAGTGTCATGATCGAGTCCTTGCCTCTGACCAAATGAGTGTCATGCCCGAATCCTCGCCTCTGACCGAGTGAGTGTCATGCCCACGTCCCCGCCTCTGACCGAACGAGTGTCATGCCCAAATGCCTTAGCCTCTGACCCCTTGGTGTCATGCCCAAATGCCTTAGCCTCTGACCAAATGAGTGTCATGCCCGAATCCTTGCCTCTGACCGAATGAGTGTCATGCCTGAGTCCTTGCCTCTGACCAAATGAGTGTCATGCCCGAATCCTCGCCTCTGACCGAGTGAGTGTCATGCCCACGTCCCCGCCTCTGACCAAACGAGTGTCATGCCCAAATGCCTTAGCCTCTGACCCCTTGGTGTCATGCCCAAATGCCTTAGCCTCTGACCCCTTGGTGTCATGCCCAAAATGCCTTTGCCTCTGACCAAATGAGTGTCATGCCCGAATCCTCGCCTCTGACCGAATGAGTGTCATGCCCGAGTCCTTGCCTCTGACCAAATGAGTGTCATGCCCGAATCCTCGCCTCTGACCGAGTGAGTGTCATGCCCACGTCCCCGCCTCTGACCGAACGAGTGTCATGCCCAAATGCCTTAGCCTCTGACCCCTTGGTGTCATGCCCAAATGCCTTAGCCTCTGACCCCTTGGTGTCATGCCCAAATGCCTTTGCCTCTGACCAAATGAGTGTCATGCCCGAATCCTCGCCTCTGACCGAATGAGTGTCATGCCCGAGTCCTTGCCTCTGACCAAATGAGTGTCATGCCCGAATCCTCGCCTCTGACCGAGTGAGTGTCATGCCCACGTCCCCGCCTCTGACCAAACGAGTGTCATGCCCAAATGCCTTAGCCTCTGACCCCTTGGTGTCATGCCCAAATGCCTTTGCCTCTGACCAAATGACTGTCATGCCCGAATCCTCGCCTCTGACCGAATGAGTGTCATGCCCGAGTCCTTGCCTCTGACCAAATGAGTGTCATGCCCGAATCCTCCCCTCTGACCGAGTGAGTGTCATGCCCACGTCCCCGCCTCTGACCGAACGAGTGTCATGCCCAAATGCCTTAGCCTCTGACCCCTTGGTGTCATGCCCAAATGCCTTAGCCTCTGACCCCTTGGTGTCATGCCCAAATGCCTTTGCCTCTGACCAAATGACTGTCATGCCCGAATCCTCGCCTCTGACCGAATGAGTGTCATGCCCGAGTCCTTGCCTCTGACCAAATGAGTGTCATGCCCGAATCCTCGCCTCTGACCGAGTGAGTGTCATGCCCACGTCCCCGCCTCTGACCAAATGAGTGTCATGCCCGAACCTTTGCCTCTGACCGAATGAGTGTCATGCCCGAGTTCCCCACCCGACCTCGACGGTCGTCTATAGGTTTGAGTAGCCTTGAAATCTCTCACCCAAATCGGCGATGCCGTCCTCCATCAAAATGGGATGCTTATAGGTTTGAGTAGCCTTGAAATCTCTCACCCAAATCGGCGATGCCTTCCTCCCATCAAAATGGATGCTTATAGGTTTGAGTAGCCACGAAGTCTCTCACCAAAATCGGCGATGTCGTCCTCCTATCAAAATGGGATGCTTATAGGTTCGAGTAGCCTTAAACTCTCTCATCAGAACTACGACCGGCTTGATTCCCTCGGATAGGGATACGTAGGAATCCTTTAAAGATAAGGGTCCATCCACTCGACCACCTTGGTCACCGTCTCTCCCATCTTGGTAGCTCGCCGGATCGGGATTCTGTCTTTTGTCGACAACCCCGCTTTCTTCGAAAGCGCTGTTGCCGAGGAGCTCTGTAAGTACCCCGATTCGGATCGTCGCGCTTAAGATAATTAAGTTGTGGAACTTAGGGGTAATTTGGGAATTATTGGGTCATTATAGTGTTCAAGGGGTATTTTAGGCATTAACAGAAGTATTTTGGAAAGGGAGGGACCTTGAGGTAATTTCCAGAAAGCCAGGACCAGTGGTGAATTTCCCACAAAGCCTAAAAGGACTTTGTGGGAATTATCTGAAAATCGCCCAGGAGGAACGGTCGCACATCCATTGTGCGTTTTCTAAAAACGCACAAGACCATCCACGTGTCCCCTCCTCATTCGCCCAAGCCGCCGCGCGTCAGCCTCCTCCCGGTGGCACGCGCCATGTCCCCTGCGTGACTCTCACGCGCCCGACAGCCCCCCACTTGCTGTGCTGTCATTGGTCAGTCACCCAGCCTTGTCTCCCTCCCCTCACAACCTCTGCGTGGCCTACTCTGATTGGCTTTCACCCCACTTTTATCACCAACAATGCCAGCCTTCTATGGCCATTGGATCTTCCCCAAAAATCCTCATATTTAATCTGAACCATTGTATTCCTCTCAGCCTATTTACATCCGAAAATGCCCAAAAATGATCCAATTTCAACCCAATTTGTGACCATTTTATGAGTATAAATGACCCATCTTGTGATCCAATTTTAACCCATTTTTATGCTTAGCCCCTAAGCAAGTCACAAGACAATAGTTGAGGGATTAAAGTGAAAATGTCCCCATTTGCTTGGTCCCCAAGTCCAAAGTTGAAGGGCTAACATGGAACATTAATTTCCAAACAACCCCCCAATCCCTCCTATGAATAGAGAGGTCATCCTCTCTAATGGGGGAAGGAATTTGGAGAGCAAAGTTATTATGCCAAATTGGTCTCTCATCCAAGATTGAGTGATTAGTGTAGATGGTGAGCAAACCATGTTAGTGAAAATTAGAGCCCAAGGTCTCTAAGTGAAAAAGGAAAGGAAGCAAACTTGGGTCGATCAATTGATGATTTACCCCAAGCTTGCTTAAAAATCAAATCTTTATTTTGTTAAAATCTTCTTCTTCATCTCATTCTATTTTCCTTTTTTTGGGATATGATCTTTGATCATTTGGCTTAAAAATGTAATCTTTATATGATTGGGATCCAAATGCTCCCTTGATCCCAATGGTCTCATCTTACACTTTATGGTGTATTAAAATGATGAACCAAGTGGAGAGGAGCATTTGTTACATTAATGTCATTTACTTAATGCCTTTTATCAACTTGGAACCAAGCGTTGAGATCCATGGTGCCCTCCATGTTTTATGCATGAGTGTGGGTTCTAAACCAAATGATTAATCTAAGACTTGTTATGTTTTTGTGCAATTTTACATTAATGCAAGTGTGAGTGGGTTTACATTAATGTCATTCAATATCGCAACTTGTCCATAATCAAGCACTATATATATATATATATATATATATATATATATATATATATATATATATATATATATATATATATATATTAAGTCTTGTCCTCTCAAGCTATTATATTATTGCTATATATAATCATGATTTGTTAAATATCTTATTAATATTGTTCTTGTTTGGCCACAATCTTTGATCCTCCAAGTTGGGGATTTGTCCAAGTAAAGGTGTTATTGCTCCAATGATTGTCCAATTCATGGCCTTGGATCTCATCTTGGCATGAATTTGGTACATAGGATGATCAAGTTGTCCCTCTTGACTTTATTAATCCTTACCATGATTAATTAAAGTCCGTCCCCAAAATGCCTTATTTTTACTTGGATGAACATCCTATTTTTCCCTCTTTAAAAATGTTAAAAGAACAAAGGCATTAATATGCCTACATTTCATCCCCAAAATCATTTTCTAAAATAAGATTGGTTTCTCCCATTTTTAAACACACCACACACACACGCTTGCACGTTTTGGTCAACAAACTTAGGGAGACTCGGTTTACCGAGGCACTTTGGGTGAACTTTGTCCAAGTTCTTCCCAAAGTGTAACGTGACCTCCGAACTCATTTTCTCTAACCAAATTTCGTTAGGTTTGGGTTAAAAATTAAACTAACGTGGCGACTCCGTTGTTTGTGTGAAAACCACCCGTGTTTGGCATTTTGTCCTCGTGCGAACTTTGCTTGTTTCGCCCCGAGGACGGGATCCTTACAAAGGGAAGGATACCTATGACTGAGCTGATAGAGACAAGTTTTTGAAATTTTTATTGAGAACGTGAAGTTTTTGCAGTTCTCTCTCATACAAGAATAGACTGGATACAAGATTCTGAATAGAAGTCTTGTTCAAGTCTCTCACTTCTCTAACAGCGGTGACCTTGGTATGATACTCATTTCCAAAAGAACTTAGAAAACGAAATATTCAGGTCTTTCATAGTATAAACCTTACCTAATGAAGCACATAAATTACTTACCTCGCAGAATCTGTCGTAGGCACTCTTAGTGATTCACTATCTAGTTTCTTGAAGGATTCAAAACTCAGCAATGCAATCGTAGAGTCTGTTGTCCTTCACCTGCTCATCACCTTCAAAGTATGCAAGGAGCTTGTTCCAGCATTCTGAGCTGTGAGCACAAGTCAAGAGTTTATATTGCTTGTCGTCCAAACCACAAGAGATAATGTGGCATGCTTTTCCATCTAGGGCAGCTGAAAGTTTGTCGTCCTCAGTCCATTCCTCTCTTGGTTTCTCGACCAAGGTTTCTTCAATCTGAACATGGGTTTCTTGTTCAGTGTCACGATCAGCATGTTGTGTCAGCGGAGTGGAGGGAATAGGTCTATAGGTGGTTGAGACTTTTAAAGGAATTATTGGACCACTTCTATGACCTTCATCAACCGATCATCGATTGAGTTCATATACTTTATCATACGAGATTTCCAGACACCAAAATGTTGACATTCAATAACGGGATGGTAGTGATGTGAATGACTGCATGATTTTTCCTGCCATGGTATCGGCAAACAAGCTGCAAAGCTCAGAAATTTCTTTCAAAATTCCAAGCTCTGATACCAATTGTTGACCTTCTATGGCCTTTTTAAAACTTTTACAAAGAAACACTTTTATAAATACAAAGTCACTTATCAGTTGCAAACTATTTTCAGTAAGCGCAGCGGAGAAGAAGATGACTTGGTTTTAACTCACACAAAATCAGTATGAAAAGATTTGAGAGCTTGATTTAATAACAAAGTGTTTCTAAAGTTCAATGCAGTTTCAAGAGATTGGTCAATGGAAATTATAATGAATCAGTACAAATGTCGCGCCCCAGACCCGTGGTCCTACTTGGCCCCACGACCGGGACACGAGTGGAAGACGTTATAAAACACTTTTAGAAAAATTTTTGAAATATACTTTCAGAAAGTTTAACAAAATCCACACTTGAAGTTCAAATACTTCCACTAACTTTCAAACAAACTTCTCAAACAACTTTCACAAACGAAAGTATTTAGCCCGAAGGCTTACAAACTTATATACAAATGTATACACCCACATTATCCAAAATATAGGTGTTACAAGATGATGAAAGTCAAGGAAAAATCTACCCAAAAGGTTATAAATCTATGCAATGTAACCTTGACAAAACTCATATCCCAAACTCTTACCACCACGACGTCCTCCCGTGCAATTATCCTATTCCCTGGACTCGCCTTTATCTAAAACAGTAAACAAATAAGGGGTGAGAATGAATCTCAGTAAGCTACTAAAATGCAACTACGTTACATGCTGATATGATAATCATAAAGAACAATATCAACAAATAATCATATAGCATATAGCACATAACATGCGAGGCTCCCTATCGCCAACCGTCCCATACCGGTTGGAAATAACAACCAACTCATCATACAACACATAAGGCGGAAATAAATACTCATAAGTGGATACTGAGCCAAGGTTCTCGAATCAAATATAACCATCAAAGAGGTATCAACTGAGCAGGCACCAAAGGGCTGAAGCCGGTTCCGGAACCAAACAATAAACACCGCGCAAACAACAACAAGAGGGGGGGAAAATGACACGATGTCAAACCCAAAGTGCCCAACCTTTGGCCCAATGAATGGTGTTAAAAATGGGAAACCAATGGTAGAATCCTTACAATAAACTTGGCTCGTGTGCCATCATAATCCCTACCACTGCCCGAGACCACAACAAGTAGTACCAGCTGGACTTTAAAACGAGCATAGTAATGAATACTTGCTTAAACAATAACCAGGGAAATGATTCCAAAGTAGGGAACCAAGCCAAACACATCACAAAGATGAACTAATCTAAACCACATCAAAAGATGTTCAACAATATCCACTTAACATTCAGTCGAATTTCACAACACTCATGTTCACAAGGAAACATTTCAAACACAAGAGTATTCCACAACAACCCTGTAGGTACTCTAGGATATCACCTAAGACCTAGACCAAGATTGAACCTTAAATCCCTTGAAATGGAACAACTCAACTTTTCAGCAACCCTGGGCGGTCGCCCAAACCAGACTCTGTCCCAGACTTAACCTTTCATGACACGCCCCCAGGCCCCGGGATCCCCTAATAGAACCTCGGACCTTGGGTGCGCGTGAACTAACGAGGATCAAGAGACTAACAGAAAACTGGATGACATCTGTTATACCAAACTTACATGACATATACACTCAATAGTAAGGAGCTAAGAGCTCACAACAAGAGTTCTAGACAAGAAAATTAAAACCAAACATGATGATACACAGCGGAAGAAATGCCTAGCACATAAGCTGACATTACAAGATGTCTAGAGACAACAAGTACTATACAAGACTGTCTACCCCAAAATAAGGAGTACATAACCCATAATACATCATCCTCAGCAAAATGTAAAAGGACACATGCCCCAAAAGAATAACCACCTGCGTAGTAAGCTCCTTGCTATGTCGAGCCTTACTGCGCACTATCAGTAGCCTTCCTTTGATCTAAGGAAAAACAAATAAACAAGGAACGGGGTGAGATAAATCTCAGTAAGCTATTAGATGCAACTACATGACATGTTATCATGCAATTCAAGTAGATACTCAAGTAATCATATATCAAGTATCATCAAGTAACAAGTATATGAGAGGCTAAGCCACTCATCAAGTAGCACATAAGGCTAAGCTAGCAAGTTACAAAGGATATTGCTTCCTTCTTTATTCCTCCAAGAAATACCATTGTTGTCGTAGCTTGTATTACTTTGACAATCACGATCAATAACAAGAACCTGCTGTGCAGTATATATAAGAAGACCCGGTAACCAGTGTCATTCCAAGATCAAGACTCACGAGGTGTTTACGAGGTGTTCAAGAGTTTAGCATTAACTTAAGTCAGGCGTATTGCTCCAATCAAGGAAGCTATCCCCTACTATGGCCGGTAGTAAGGGGTAAGCGCAAATACATTAGGGACCCAATTATCACTTAAGCCCAGCTCTCGCGATAAGCGTGAACCTATATATTCCGAACAAGCAAGGAGAACCAGCTGGACTCACACAAGAATATACAAGTAGGTATTTACTTTAACTACGGGAGAAGAACTAATCCAAAGGTAGTGGACTAGCTCAACAAGGAACATGCTTCAAGTAATCAACAACTCACCTTGTTATCAAGACTATATGCAATGTTTGCACACACACAAACAAGAACATGTCTCTTACAAGTTAGTGCTTGTTCATAACACTTTCTAGTTCATTACCATACATATGTATTGGCCTCAAGTCATGTACAAGATTTTATTGTCTCACACTTCAAGTTATAACTACAATATTTGGACATTCAAGCATGTATAAGAGTTATACATTTATTCTTACAAAATCTAATCCTATTCTTAGGATGTTCAAGTCTAAAACTTTGTTCTAATGCCCCTAAGGTGCACAATCATTGGTTTCAAGACAAGTATAACACATTAGTGCTTGTTCATAGCACTTTCAAGACATAAAGAAGAGTTACTACTCTTATACTTAAGTTCTCATTTGAGTTCTATAAGTGTTCATGTTCAAGACTAAGTTCTTATTCTAATTCAATGAATATTCATGTTCAAGACTCACTTCTGATGCCCCTAAGGTATCACAACACTTGCTAGGACATCTTATACTAAGGCTATATGCCTTAAGAGGGGTAAGCTTTCATTTCAATTTAGATTTAAAAACACTTTTGTTGAAACAGGGGACCGGGCGGGCGCCTACTATGGACGGGCGGGCGGCCGCTCATTATAGCACTTTTGAAACCCAGACTCCTGATGAAATGGGCGGGGGCTCAGTATCTATGTGGGCGGGCGCCTGGTATAATTTTCAGCAAACACTAAATTTCTTTCCAGGCCTAAAATTCTTCGTCCTAAGCGTAGGAGTAACTTTTTTCAAGTTTCTTTCATTACTTTTACCCAGTAGGATATACTCCCTTTGTCCCAAAATTACAAGTATCACAGAAATTACCCAAAACACAAATTTCGCAAATACAACTATCAAGGATAACATATATGAATGTTATTACAAGCAATGGGAAGCTAATAACTTACCTAGTCCGAAATCAAAGTCAACCAAACTTATTTCTGTTCGGCCGGAAACGCTCTAATCAACGCCACGAATATTTATCCGGGATCGGAATCGAAAACAGAGGGATAATCAAGCTCGAGGAGTCGAGAATAGGGTAAACCCTAAACCTAACTTTCAAGAACCAGAGAAAGAACGAGAAGATTTTGAGAAATTAACTTTCTCAGAGAAGTAACAACTAGATATACTTGGAAATTTCAAAGAATGACACTTAGGCCCCTCAAGTTTCACTTTTAACAAAAAGCCCCTAAAGTCACATTTTCACAAATGACCCAAAAGTCAAAACAAGACATTTAACCACCTTAATATTCTAAAGCAGTTAAGAAATTAATTCAAGTAAAACTAGCACATAATATGCAAGTTCAAGAATTAACAAACAAGTCAATTATTTAACGAGAATAAGGATGGGCGTTACAACATCCCCACCTTAAAGAAAATTCGCCCACGAATTTTACTTACCAAGATTTTCAAATAGGCTCAGATATTTATCTCGCATCTCTTTCTCAGTTTCCCAAGTAGCCTCTCTCTATTTCATGATTTCCAAAGTACCTTCACAATAGGAATCCTTTTAGTACGCAAGACTTGCTCTTTCCAGTCAAGAATTTCAATAGGTTGTTCCTCATAAGACAAATCAGGCTGAAATGGAATAGCCTCGTACTCAAGAACATGTGATTCATCTGCCATATACTTGCGAAGCATAGATACATGGAATACATCATGAATACCAGCTAAAAGAAGGTGGTAAAGCCACTCTATAAGCCAACTTCCCAACCCTTTCAAGAATCTCGAATGGACCGATATAACGAGGAGATAACTTTCCTTTCTTCCAAATCTTTTTATACCTATACGAGGAGAGACCTTCAAGAATACAAAGTCACCTACCTGGAATTCAAGATCCCTTCTACGATGATCAGCATTGTTGGGTTTCCAAGTAACATGCGCAGCGGAATATAGCAATTAAAATTTTAAGAAACCCAAAGCCATGGATCCGTTCATATGATTAAATCAAATACAACAAGATGAATATAGGAATAACTAACCCTTGATGGCTATGAATTTTTCTCTTTGGTCTTGGTGGAGATTTGAAGACTTGATCACGATCACAAAGCTTGAACACGAACTTTGAAGATGATGATTTTCAC
This sequence comes from Campanula takesimana, assembly GCA_026119855.1. Classification (NCBI taxonomy): domain Eukaryota; kingdom Viridiplantae; phylum Streptophyta; class Magnoliopsida; order Asterales; family Campanulaceae; genus Campanula; species Campanula takesimana. The sequence goes on from JAOWBW010000593.1 coordinate 933,495, forward strand.
CCTCTAGCGGTATCCACACTTCGAACGAATATCAAAGGAGCTTCTTTGATCTTGGTTGCTAGACCAAATATTATGAAACACACTTTCACAATTTAATAAAGAACTATATGGAATTTATTTGTGAATTATTTTGTTCCTCAATCAATGATATCTTAGAACAAAATAAAATCTCTCTCAAACTCTTTGAGACTCACAAAAGCACTTGTTTATATGGTCTGGCCGAATTGGGGTTTTTATACACAATTAAGACCTATTCCAAATAGGAATCTTGTGCCAAAAACCTTCCTAAATCGAATTAGGAATTTTCCGAATCGGCATACCGGGCGCCCGCCTGGTCCTACCCAGGCGCCCGCCTGTTGGACAGAAGGTCCAATTCCTTTCCGGCTTGAACAGGCGCCCGCCTGGTGCAACCCAAGCGCCCGCTTGGTTGACCAGGAGGCCCAGAACTTTCCAGAAATTCCTTGGAGGTCCTCCGACCCTAAATGCCAATATAGTCCTCTTATTTAAGATTCGTTCTATTGTGTGTGACCCTCTAGGATTATACTAAGTTGGCAATGGGCTCAAACATGATTCCATAAGATATGATTAGGTTCTAGCAAACCGTCATACATACCCAAATAGTATAACTAGATACAAGTTCGCATTCCTTTTAGAATATGTCACAATCCCTTTGTCCACGATGCCATTGAACACAAGTCATGGTCAAACAGTCAACTTGTTTTGTTCAATACTTTCTCGATTCCGAATATGTTGATAATTCAAATGCTATTGATCCAATCAATCCATTTGAGTCCGGCCGAACATTTCATCAACATCATTCCTTCGAGGGGCCCAAGCTTGACATCTCTCCGTGGAGGGACAAATCCATTTAGCTTATTATTCTTCCCAACGGGAATCCGATTATGCCAATCATACCCTTTATAACTACCGTGTTAAGGTTTTAGCGTTTGAATATGTCAAACACAATGTTCATCAAGTGGAAGACTATAATAACTTCATGTCTAAGGATTCAAATGATATAACTAATATGAGATATATGTATGACATAGACCATGACATAAATCTCATACAGCGGGTCATGTCCAGTACCTTGTTCCAAACAAGTACCCATAAATCTAACATGATCATCTCATGATCATTTAGCCTTTATACTAGTGCTTAATAAGTACTAGGGACGGGGATATTATAAGTAAACATGAACAACAATAATAATCAAAACATCTCTTTATTGATATGAAATAAATGATAACAATTACAACGTTTATTAAACGTGCCTAGGGCACCACTACCAACAAGCATAACTCTTTTGTCTACTCTGAGCTGTGCGTAATCTATCTCGAATGAGTTTCACACTTTCAACTGACTGTTGAACCATTTCAGGACCCAAGAGTCTAGCTTCTCCCACTTCATCCCAGCATATAGGAGATCGACATTTTCTGCCATAAAGAGCTTCATATGGAGCCATTTTAATGCTAGACTGATAACTGTTGTTATAAGCAAACTCAGCCAAAGGAAGATGAGTATCCCAACTGCCTTTAAAATCAACAACACAAGCACGTAACATATCCTCGAGAATCTGTATAAGTCTCTCAGATTGCCCATCAGATTGAGGATGAAAGCTGTACTGAAATTCAATTTAGTACACATGGCACCCTGAAGAGTCTCCCAAAATCGAGAAGTAAAACGAGGATCTCTATCAGATATAATACTCACAGGAACTCCATGGAGTCGAACAATCTCCTGAACATACAAAGATGCCAACTGAGACAATGAATATCCCATGGAAATAGACAAGAAGTGAGCTGACTTGGTCAGTCTATCACCTATAACCCAAACAGCATCGTGGCCTCGTCTGGTACGTGGCAAACCAGTCACAAAATCCATAGTAATATGCTCCCATTTCCACTCTGGAATTTCTAATGGTTGCAACAAACCTGCTGGACGTTGATGTTCCACTTTTACTTGTTGACAAGTCAAAAACTTGGACACATATTCAGCAATTTCTCTTTTCATATTGTTCCACCAGAAATGTTTCTTCAAGTCTTGGTACATTTTAGTGCTTCCAGGATGAATAGTATACTTGGCTTGTGAGCCTCTTCAAGAACTTTCTTCTTAATCTCAAGATCAACTGAATACAAACTCTGCCTCGAAAGGTAAGAATTCCATCATTGTTGAAAGAAAAATCTGGTTGCTTTCCTTCATTCATTTCACTAATGATTTTCTGCAATTCAAGATCATTTACTTGAGCTTCTTTGATTTGTTGGAGCAAGTCTGAAGTAGCCTTTATATTAGCAAAAATAACTCCATGTCTAGATTCACAAGGACTCCAATCACATAAATCTCCTATCAATTTCCATTCACGAATCATCAAGCAAGAAACATAAGTCTTTCTGCTCAGTGCATCTGCCACAACATTTGCTTTCCCTAGATGATAAAGGATAGTACAATCATGATCCTTCAATTTCTCCATCCATCTACGTTGCCTCATATTAAGCTCTTTTTGAGAAAACAAGTACTTCAAGTTTTTATGATCAGTAAAGACTTCAAATTTAGTTCCATACAAGTAATGCCTCCATTTATGCAAAGCAAAAATAATCGCAGCCAACTCTAAATCATGAGTAGGATAATTGTTTTCATAAGGAGATAATTTTCGAGAAGCATAAGCTATTACCTTGCCATCTTGCATCAGAACACAACCAATCCTTCTTTAGAAGCATCAGTATAAACCATGAAATTCTCAGATCCACTAGGCAAAGCCAAGACTGGAGCTGTAGTCAAGCACCTTTTTAACTCTTGAAAACTTGCTTCACATTTGTCACTCCACTCAAAAAAATAGCTTTATGAGTCAAATTAGTCAATGGAGTAGCAATCTTAGAGAATCCCTCAATGAATCTCCGATAATAACTAGCCAAGCCCAAGAAACTACGGATCTCTGTCACTGTAGTTGGCCTCTTCCAGTTTACAACTGCTTCAACTTTGGAAGGATCTACTGCAATACCAGTAGCAGACACAACATGTCCCAAGAATGAAACCTCTTCTAACCAAAATGCACATTTACTGAATTTTGCAAATAATTCTTTCTCACGAAGAACTTGCAATACCACTCTGAGATGTTGTTCATGCTCAGCCCGTGATTTCGAATACATGAGGATATCATCAATGAATACCACCACGAAACAATCAAGATATGGCTTGAAGATACGGTTCATCAAATCCATAAATACAGCTGGAGCATTTGTCAAACCAAATGGCATAACAATAAACTCATAATGCCCATACTGGTACGAAAAGCTGTCTTTGGTATATCCTCAGATTGATTTTCAACTAATGATAACCGCTTCTCAAGTCAAGCTTCGAGTACACTACTCAACCTTGAAGTTGATCAAACAAGTCATCAATATGAGGTAACGGATATTTGTTCTTGATAGTTACCTGATTAAGATCTCTGTAATCAATACATAATCGCAGAGTCCGATCTTTCTTTCTGACAAATAACACTGGTGCACCCCACGGTGATACACTAGGCCTGATAAAGCCCCTTTCAAGTAATTCCTCAAGCTGTGTTTTTAACTCTTTCAACTTAGCTGGAGCTATTCTATAAGGTGCTTTAGAGATTGGTGCTGTACCTGGTAATAACTCAATACAGAACTCAAGCTCTTGATCAGGTGGCATGCTATACTCAGAAGAAAACACATCTGAAAATTCAGACACAACAGGAATATCTTCCATCTTGGGAACAGATAAACCTCTTGTCAAGAACACATGCGAGATACCCGGCACAACCACGAGATAAAAGTTTTCTAGCTTTTAAAGCAGAAATAACACGTATAGCACATATAGGCCTATCACCTTCAAAGGTAAAATCAGGCAAACCAGGTATAGAAAAATTTACTACTTTTCTCTGACAATCAACAAATGCATGATGCACATAAAGCCAATCCATGCCAAGAATCACGTCGAAGTCCCTTATAGGTAACACGACTAGGTCAGCAAGAAGGCCATGATCACCCACAAGAACCTCACATTTCTTATAGACCTCAGAAGCAAACATGCAATCTCCCATAGGGGAAGATACTTCTAGCACATAAGGCATAGAATCAGGAAGAACATGCAAATACGACACAAAATGAGATGCCACATAAGAATGAGATGAGCCTGGATCTATCAAGACTCGCGCTCTCATACTAGAAAGTAATATAGTACCTCCTATGACCGCAGAAGACTCAGCTACACCCTGCTGATCTAGAGCAAACACTCGATCCTGAACTTTAGGTCGACCCCATATCTATCTTAGTACCTGAGGCCTGTTGACTTGTACCCCCAACTGACTTCCTTTTCCTTTAGGACAATCTTGATAAAGTGCCCAGTTTCACCACAAGATAAACATTTTCCTTGCTTAAGCCCAATACTTGTCTTCAGAATGGCCTTCTTTCAAAACAATAACCACATACTCTCCTGGGACCTTGGACTGTTGTCCTCGAACCAGTTGATACACTACCTTACTTTTAGATGGCTGTCGGAATCGACGATCTTGGCGACTAAATTTACCACCCTTAGAACCAGATCCCTGTGCTTCTCTGAGACACGACCTGTCATGGTTGTTCCCAACTTCACCTTGTGTTATTCAATGTCATTTTCAATAGCATAAGCCTTCTCCACTGCTTGATGATAACTAGTAAGCTGTAGAGAAGAAGTTGCTTCCTATACTCAGTCCTCAACCCCTTCACAAACCTCTGTGCCTTCTTGGTTTAATTTGGAACTAAGTGATCACAATACCTAGCCAATTCTGTGAACTTGGTTGAGTATTGCCCCACTATCAAGCTTCCCTGCTTCAGATTAAGAAATTCTATCTCTTTTCTGTCTTGGACCACTGCTGGAATGAACTGTGACTTGAATGCTTTAAGAAAATTATCCCAAGTCTGTGGTACCCCTTCCAGTTCCCAGCTTTTATTCAGAATTTGCCACCAATGTTCAGCAGCTTTCTCAAGTTTAAAGGTTACAAAAGTTACCTTATCACCTCCTGCACATCTCAAGGCTGTAAAGATCTTCTCAATACTTTCAATCCACTCTTCTGCCTTCTTAGCATCAGATTCCCCGTCAAAGCTACGAGGTCTCAACTTCAAGAACCTTGTAAGTCGATTAGGATAATCCCAGTCTATATTATCAACCATTTCCTCTTGAGGAGTTACAGATCTCAGCTGATTACTACCACTTGTACCTTCAGAACTCATTGTACCTGCAGGTAAACACTCGGCGTTAATAACACCCCAAGACTAACCCATACATAGGCCATAGACCCTATCCAGACTTAGAGCACACCAAGATAGCTAAACAAGGTAGCTAAACCAGGGTAGCTCTGATACCAACTGACACGCCCCCAGGCCCCGGGATCCCCTAATAGAACCTCGGACCTTGGGTGCGCGTGAACTAACGAGGATCAAGAGACTAACAGAAAACTGGATGACATCTGTTATACCAAACTTACATGACATATACACTCAAGAGTAAGGAGCTAAGAGCTCACAACAAGAGTTCTAGACAAGAAAATTAAAACCAAACATGATGATACACAGCGGAAGAAATGCCTAGCACATAAGCTGACATTACAAGATGTCTAGAGACAACAAGTACTATACATGACTGTCTACCCCAAAAATAAGGAGTACATAACCCATAATACATCGTCCTCACCAAAATGTAAAAGGACACAAGCCCCAAAGAATAACCACCTGCGTAGTAAGCTCCTTGCTATGTCGAGCCTCACTGCGCACTATCACTAGCCTTCCTTTGATCTAAGGAAAACTAATAAACAAGGAACGGGGGTGAGATAAATCTCAGTAAGCTATTAGATGCAACTACATGACATGTTATCATGCAATTCAAGTAGATACTCAGTAATCATATATCAAGTATCATCAAGTAACAAGTATATGAGAGGCTAAGCCACTCATCAAGTAGCACATAAGGCTAAGCTAGCAAGTTACAAAGGATATTGCTTCCTTCTTTATTCCTCCTAAGAATACCATTGTTGTCGTAGCTTGTATTACTTTGACAATCCCGATCAATAACAAGAACCTGCTTGTGCAGTACATATAAGAAGACCCGGTAACCAGTGTCATTCCCAAGATCAAGACTCACGAGGTGTTTACGAGGTGTTCAAGAGTTTAGCATTAACTTAAGTCAGGCGTATTGCTCCAACCAAGGAAGCTATGCCCTTACTATGGCCGGTAGTAAGGGGTCAAGCGCAAATACATAGGGACCCAATTATCACTTAAGCCCCAGCTCTCGCGATAAGCGTGAACCTATATATTTCCGAACAAGCAAGGAGAGAACCAGCTGGACTCACACAAGAATATACAAGTAGGTATTTACTTGAACTACGGGAGAAGAACTAATCCAAAGGTAGTGGACTAGCTCAACAAGGAACATGCTTCAAGTAATCAAGAAGTCACCTGTTATCAAGCAACTATATGCAATGTTTGCACACACACAACAAGAACATGTCTCTTACAAGTTAGTGCTTGTTCATAACACTTTCTAGTTCATTACCATACATATGTATTGGCGTCAAGTCATGTACAAGATTTTATTGTCTCACACTTCAAGTTATAACTACAATATTTGGACATTCAAGCATGTATAAGAGTTATACATTTATTCTTACAAAATCCTATTCCTATTCTTAGGATGTTCAAGTCTAAAACTTTGTTCTAATGCCCCTAAGGTGCACAATCATTGGTTTCAAGACAAGTATAACACATTAGTGCTTGTTCATAGCATTTTCAAGACATAAAGAAGAGTTACTACTCTTATACTTAAGTTCTCATTTGAGTTCTATAAGTGTTCATGTTCAAGACTCACTTCTGATGCCCCTAAGGTATCACAACACTTGCTAGGACATCTTATACTAAGGCTATATGCCTTAGGAGGGGTAAGCTTTCATTTCAATTTAGATTTAAAACACTTTTGTTGAAACAGGGAGCCGGACGGGCGCCTACTATGGACGGGCGGGCCGCCGCTTATATCACTTTTGAAAACCAAGACTCCTGATGAAATGGGCGGGCGCTCAGTATCTATGTGGGCGGGCGCCTGGTACAATTTTCAGCAAACACTAAATTTCTTTCCAGGCCTAAAATTCTCCGTCCTAAGCGTAGGAGTAAATTTTTTACTAACATATTAACAATTCCTAGGAAGGCATATCAAGCTCAACAACTTATTTCAAGTTTCTTTCATTACTTTTACCCAGTAGGATATACTCCCTTTGTCCCAAAATTACAAGTATCACAGAAATTACCCAAAACACAAATTTAGCAAATACAAGTATCAAGGATAACATATATGAATGTTATTACAAGCAAGGGGAAGCTAATAACTTACCTAGTCCGAAATCAAAAGTCAACCAAACTTATTTCTGTTCGGCCGGAAACGCTCTAATCAACGCCACGAATATTATCCGGGATCGGATCGAAAACAAGGGATAATCAAGCTCGAGGAGTCGAGAATAGGGTAAACCCTAAACCTAACTTTCAAGAACCAGAGAAAGAACGAGAAGATTTTGAGAAATTAACTTTCTCAGAGAAGCAACAACTAGATATACTTGGAACTTTCAAAGAATTACACTTAGGCCCCTCAAGTTTCACTTTTAACAAAAATGCCCCTAAAGTCACATTTCACAAATGACCCAAAAGTCAAAACTAGATATTTAACCACCTTAATATTCTAAAGCAGTTAAGAAATTAATTCAAGTAAAACTAGCACATAATATGCAAGTTCAAGAATTTAACAAACAAGTCAATTATTTAATGAGAATAAGGATGGGCGTTACATTTCAGATAGCATGGGCGGTCGCCCACAATCCTAACTCAAAATTCTCAATTTCTCCCGCAAGTCAATTTCATCCGTCCCACAAGTAGGAGTATAACTTACTAACACTTATACTATTACCAGGAGTGCAACAACCATCCCAAAACATTACTTTCACATTTATTTTATTCCTTTTACCGTCCCACAAATAATATAATAATTTTCTTTTATTCCATTTAAATATTTTACCGTCCCAAAAGTATTAGTATCATTTTTCTAATATACTAATATACTATTTAGGGATACTTTCATTCATTTCCCCGTCCCAAGAATAATAGTATAATTTTTATAATATACTTATTTAACATTTAACTCAAGTTAATATTTTACCGTCCCACGAGTAGGAATATACTTTCAAACACTTATACTAACATTCTCAGGGATATAAACATACTTCCTATACATCCTTGCATACAAACCAAGTCACTTACCCAGTATAATTATACTCCATTTGTCCCAAATAAACAAGTATCACAAATAAATTCTTTTCACAATAATTTTACCACATATCACCCATATAGCAAATATATGACCATTTTACTATTTAAGGGGAATTAGTAACTTACCTAGTTCGGGAAAAAGTATCGCTGAAATAAGTTTTGTTCGGGTAGAAATGACCTATTCAACGCCCTGATCATTTTTATATAATTAGTTTTTAAAACGGATAAGTAAATAAAAAGAATTAAATCGGAATAGGTTGAACTTACCTTTTTCTCCTAACCCTCGGAATGAACGAGAAGAAAATGATGCTGTTGTTAACGACACAGAGGGAGAGAAAGATAAACATGTTATAAGGGATTTTTATCCCAAAAATTACATTTTGGTCACTCAAATTTCATTCTCAACACTTAAGCCCCTAAAGTTACAATTTCACAAAGGACCCTAAAGTTTCAACTTAATCATTTAACTCCTTTAACCATTATTACTACTAACTATATAATAACACAATTAATCAAGTAAGATAAGAATGCAAACAAAAATATGATGCAACACATAAAATGCACACATAAGTTCAAAATAAAATCCCCAAAATATAAAATAAATAGGGACGGGTTTTGGGGTCGTTACAAACAAATATATATGATCTGCGGTGATAGAGTTCCAACCGGCAAGGGTAAAGTAAACAGCAGAGACACAAAGATTTGGAGAGGTTCACAGTGTAAATTACTGTTACGTCCTCTACCAAGTTTGGTTAGAACTTGGATTTGGGTTAAGAGTACTATTAGATATCTCTAGTCTATTACAAGCGCGGCTTTGCTGGAAACAAACACTAAATTCTAGAGATCACTAATAGATCGTAATACAAATCTGACCAAGTGTTTTTTGAGCTGCAAGTCCAAGAGAACTTATCTCACTCAGGTGGGTGTGTGAATAACTCAAACAAACGTATTCCTTAAATGATCTAGTTCGGGAATACTAACATTGTTGTTGAGTTGGTGCACAAGTGTATGTCCTAATAAATGTCTAATGATTATCTGGACAGAATGTTTGAGCTTCAATGAATGCTCAAAACATTCAACTCTCTTCAATGCTCTATTTTCACCAACCATCTTCAATGCTCTAAGTCCTCTATTTATAAGGGGAGTAGATGTCTTGAGTCTTGAGGCTTGTAGAGAAGGCTTGCAAATTTGAATATCCAGCTGGGTAGTGAGGAGCATTAAATGCGGTATCTTTAGCATTAATGTCAAAGATATGGAGTCCATGCATGCTTGGAAAAGTCTGATGGGTAAAGACCTCTTTGTCTCAACGGTACCTGCAAAAAGGAAAGTAAGGACAAAGTATAGCTAAAACTAGCTATGTGTCAGACGGTGCAGTAATCATGACAGAG